>SEMN01000038.1:1716295-1966367 GCA_005408345.1 Macquaria australasica | reverse complement strand
GGTGGAATGTAGAGCACCAATAAAAACGGGAGAACGGGGAGGAAAGAAATTGGGGGATGATGGAAAAAAGAGCCTGGCGCAGAGGTGACAAAATGATATCAGGTGGGATAGACAGAAAACAGGAGTGATAGCGGAGCGAGAGGCGGGAGGGTAGAGAGGGACCATATTTTCCGTTGAAGGAACTGGCCTGTCATGCTGTTCCGCCAGCGCAGAGCAGCTCTATAAAATACAGGGAGCAGGCAGGTCGTGTCGGGTGACTTATGTGTATATCTAGGCTTTGTCAATATGTCTTTCTGTCTTCCTTCCTCTGTGCTCCCCCTATTGCTCCATCGCTCCTGTGCTCTCTTTTCCCAACTCCAATTGTGCCTCCACTCCCTCTCTATGTGTGTGTGTGTGTGTGTGTGTGTGTGTGTTTGTCCCAGTTAAGTGCTCACTTCTTCTTCACAGCAGCCTTGTTCATCTTTGTTCCTGTTTTTCTCCATCGAGTGGGTGCAGATATACAGAAGGTGTACGTTTTCGGAAGTCGCCTGTGCCTTCGAGCGTTGGCTCACAAGCCAAACACGACTGTGGCACAATGACTTGAGGACTTGGCAGGCTTATATCCCCCAATGATTCTGCATTATGATACAATACAGGCAGGATCATGAGCCTTGCAGTTAAATTGACATCATTGACAGAGCGCCAACACAAATATTCTCATTGACGTTCGTATCATGAAGTCTGTCTCTAACCTCCCAAAACAAGTCGTACTGGTGTTTCACACCTATCGCACCTACATAGTCTCTATTTTTTTTTCAGTTTCTCCTCTGCATGATGTGTGCATGTATGAATGAATGCATGTGTTTGTGTACGTCTCTCTGTATGCGTCCTCTAGTCAGTCTTTGCCCCAGTACAGAGACACCGGGTGGTAGGCTGATTTATTCATGTGATCCCAGGGAGGATTGCACCTCCTCTTCCTCATTTGGCATGGTTTAGTATCCTGAGCACAGGCCTGCGGAGACCCGGGTCCATGGGGGGGCCAGACATCCTGCAGATACTCTGCCCCGGTCTACAACTGGTGGACACTCCCAAATTACCCTGCTCTACATTTCATGTATATTCATTAAGAAAACTTCTCAGAACAGTTCTGTCTTGCCAAACATGTGAGGTTCCTGCAATGTTGCCTTTATTTCCTGCCTAGATTTTAGTAGCTGATGCCTTGACCACATGTAACTTTCAAGCCCAGGTGGGACCTCATCTTGAAATTTGTATCAAGAGAGAGAAAACAATAGGTTTTGGTTTGCACTGTCTATAAACTCAATGAAAAATGTTTAAAAAAAACCTCTCACCACTGATTGTGATATGAATCTATTTTGAGCTGCCACTGTGAGTCCATGACAACTGAGTGTCACCGTGGAAACAGAGAGAGGAAAAAAAAGACACAGGACAAAGAAGTTGCACTCGAATGAAACAGAACTTATTTATTTTTACAGAACAAGCTGAAAATTCCCAATCTATCTCCATGACTTCCTCCATCTCTGATCTATTGTTTTTTTCACTTCCCACCTTCTTCCCTCTCTCTCTCTCTCTCTCTTTCTCTCTCTCTGTCGCTGTGTCTGTTCTTTATTTACACCTCTCCCTTGCTCTCTGCAGTGGCTCAGGGAGCGGTAACAGAAGTGTCACTTGTCATTATTGGTCTAATTCAGTAATCCGTCATCGTGCACTCACTGTATGCAGCGCATTATACGCCGGCACAGCAGGTGTACTACGCACTGAGGTGGAGATTCGATTTGACACGCACACACAGGCGAGAGGGCCGACGGGGGCTGGGGCAGACGGGCGCTGAGTGTGTGTGTGTATGTACATTTGTTTGTGTGTGTGTGCCTGTATAAGAGAGAGTGGGAGAGGGAAACACAGATAGAAAGATGGAGAGATTGAATTTTGTGTGTGTGTGTGTGTGTGTGAGCATGCTGGTCTGTGTGTATGTGTGATTGTGTGCGTGCACATGGATATATGACTTAAATAGAAATGCAACAGTCGAAGAGGTCTGTGTAATGGGAAGAGACAGAGATAGTAGTAAAAGTAGAGACAGAATAGACATTAGAAATCATATTAAATAAAGAAACAGTCATAACAGAGGAGACAGTAGTCATTTTAAAAAGCATGTACACAAGAAAAGTGAACGACAGTATATCATGGAGGCTTTATATCCATTAATTTAGAACCTGTGCTTGTTGAACTCGGGAGTTTGCTGTGTATTTGTTTGAAATCGTTTGAAATATTTTTCTTGACTTCAAAGTTTGTGCTCATCTATGTGCTGAGTATGTTTCATGACCCTAAGGTCCATGTATCCCAGTCAACAACCAGTAGGGAATATAAAACTGTCTGAAAACAAGGCTATAATATGATCTACGTACAAAACAAGGTTGTTTTAAATGTGGTGTTAAGTTGTATTGATTCTAGACGTTTGTGGTTGATTTTTACTCAGTTCTCTGGACCGCAGGTTTTCTTTACCATATTTTTATAAAGTTGTTTATTATAAATGTGTTATTTGTTTATATTAGAAAGTTTCAAAAGAACAGAATAATTTCTAAAAATTACTAAAATATGATATTTATGGAAGGTTATGATTAATGACTGTGAATAGCTAAATACAGTCAATTCAATCTGATTTATAAAATTAGGCTTTGAAAAGCTGTTGAAATTTAACTTTTTGTCATGCCAATAGTTTCTTTGCACATCTCACTGAACAGCCTGTCTACTTGGGCCACATTTAATTAAGAGAGAGAGGAGCTTGGTCATGACATTCAACAAAAGGGACATTGCGTTTTAGACGGTCAGCATCTTAAACCCTTAAGCCTCCCGGACGCCCCCACATTTTATTATTAGATCATATGGAATTATTGTGCCACACTAATAATAATGGACTAAAGGGAAAGACACTGGAGAAGTAATAATAGACAGCCTTAAGGGATGTAACAGGAGGTTACACTGGCCAGGTGTTAGCCAAGGTTTCTCTCTGTACCCTCTCATTAGTCTACAACAACAACGTAAAGCTTCATGCCATGCCAGTTTTTGTCTAACTCATCCCATAGTGGTGGAATAAATCCACGGACAGAGATCCAAACATTAAGTCTCCCAGACCTGCCTCTTGCATGAGTATTAGCTTATCAAACCCAAAGCTTGTGACTAGGCATGAGATTAAACATGATTGTGTTTAGATGGAAACCACAAGAAGCTATGAGAAATTGTTATGTGTAGGTAAAACTTGGACGTAGTGAGGTTAAGGGGTAAGATGTTGCTGTGGTTATGGGTTATGGTAAGAATGCAGAAGGGGTGGATCCATAAGAATGATCCCTGAAGGCAGGTCCTTATTTTATCTGCTTCTGTCTATCTTGTGTTATATCTGTTTGTTTATATATATATAACCAAATATATGCGTACAATAATCAAATATTATCTATCTCCACACTGGATTTCTGGTTATGCTGCCTGTTATCGGATGTTCACATTACTGCAGACAAACAAGATTCGTGCATTGTGCATGTTGCTTTGTACAGTCCAATGTTCAACCACTCCAGCCCACTTTGTGCCGCGATTTTAAATCCAATCTACTCACACACAACAAGCGCCTTTGTCCAATCTCAATACTGGTAACAGGCCTATATCCAGGTTGTCATAATGACATTATCCTCTTAGTTTCAAATATTTTTTTAGGTTAATCATTCATACTTATTGTGTTGTTTATATTGAGTTCCTATTATCTTTCCTGATGTCACGATGATTATTTGCTCCATTTGAAGGGTGGCGTTTTGTCATGCAAATGCTTTTATGTGTGGCTGCTGTATGACACTTATTAATCATAGTGTATTTCTGGAAATTCAGACAAACGGGCTTGTAGTTTGTCCTCCGTTATTGATGGCGCCTTTGAGCAGCAGCAGTTACTGGCTGCACTGCACTCTCAAAGGTCAACACTTAGTAGGTTTGGAGTTCAACAAAGCGGAAATCTTCCCACATGGCGCACAATATTGATTGCATACATTGTGGTCGGGTGATCCCCAGTCAAAAGCGAATGGCTCCGTTAAAAACAATTGCAAAGGAAAAACATTTTTATGCAAAAATGTCAATATCACCTCCCCCTGGGGTCCCAGATGGTGCCAGCTGCACTGCACTCTGGGTAGGATAGTTTTTTGAACCAGTGTGAGAGCAATGGGGTTTAAGGTTTGTGATGGTGGAGCTTCCCCTTTTCTCTTTATCAATGGCAATTTGTATGAGAGCGCTCACCTCTATAGTCCCAGTGGGCACGGTGGATTTCATCAAGTTCTTAACCCCACAAGGCTACAAATCCTGTTACCACTGTAAGTGTTTTAAACAGTTTAAACTATCAAAATGCTCCATGCTGAGTCCCAGGCCGTGTACGAGTCACGCCCAGACCACACTGAACTATATGAGTCTAACTGCATTTACTTTACTTTTTCCTCTTATTTTATTTTTGCTTCATATAACACCTGCCATTTCCACTGGTTTATCAAACTCCAGCTCTGAGCCGACTCCAAGGGGATTCAGTGCTATTGGTTTGTGATAGTCTCAAGTTTTTACTGTTGGCTTTATTGATTCATTTTCATCATTCCTTTTTTCATTAACAACAAGTTAGCAAAATATAAGATGCTTTTATGTGATTTGACTATCCTCCAACTTTTTATCTTTGGATTTTTACAATAAAATCAGTCTCTCAGAATCCCCTGAATGACTGTTGCTGTATTATAGCCTAAATCATTATTATTAGGCTTTAATTATATCATATTTGTAATTACATAATTTCAATTAGCATAATGAACTCTTATAGGCCTTACATAGAAATTTAAACTTAAAACGACCATTGTTTTCTGCCCTCAAGAAAATGTTTCAAAGTTCAAATGAGAGTGAGGGCCAATTATTACAGGAAGAAAGACTCAGATAAATAAATTAATGAGAGGAGCCTTCAGGCTCAGTCAGACAAGCTAAATACCATAAGTGACAACTTTACTCTCATCTCGCTCATTTCAAAAGTAGCTTATAGTCAAAGATACTAATTCGTCATCCTTTCACTTTTTCATAACTCATTATCTTCCTCAAACATCGTGATAACTCTGCTTGCCTTCTGTCAGTTCTCAATAGAGAAAGAGAAAAGCGGGACTGATGTGTTAGGAGACGAATGTTTTGTATTTGTAATAACTTATTTGAGACTTAAAACATTGAATTATCTGTCATTTGTATCGTATTGCGTTCCAGTAATAGCGCTGAAACTCAAATTTGCGCACAGACAAAAAGTTACCGCCCATCAACTGGAAGCAAAACATGTGCATAGAAGTTAGCCGAACTGTAAAGACAACGCCATTTATAGACGCCCCCTATTTTAATATTTGTTGTGCACAAAATTGTGTAAAGTGCGGACTTTTCGGTCTCTTACCACGCCTTCATCTGTGCACTCTCATTACTTGCTGCAGTCCACCCAAACAAAACATGGGTGAGTCACACAGTTTAACTTTAGAAAATCAGTGAAAATCTGATTTTGTTGGCTTATTACACGCAGACATAGCCTAACTGCATTAAGAAAAAAAACTTGAATAATAATATCAAGATGTTCTGCTTATGGAAACACTAGCTCATTAATTGATAGCCTGCTGAAAGAGACCTAAAATTGATTTTATCTCTCGCGGTTGCTTGCCTGATCATGGTCACCGACTGGAGGTTTATTTTCCATTATATGATCAGTGGCAGTCAATACCGCTCAATAACCCTCCTCCTCTCCCATCTCCTCCCTCCTCCAGAGCCATAATGTGTCCATCCCGAACAACCTATAGGCCTATATCATATTGTAATGATTATAATATTCTGAACATACATTGATCATATAGCGATAGGCACACTGTTTGTTTTAGAGCTTATTTGTGCTACAGCATCCTAAAATAATGACCAGCACACAGTAAGCCCTCTGGATCAGTCGAATAAACCAGCCTGTAAATATGCGGTTAATAACAACCATTATTGTAGAGAGGGGAGATAAAAGAGCTGAGGGGAGGGAAAGAAGTAACAAAGTTGGGGGGGAGGAGGAAGAGGAGGGGAAGTAAGGAAGGAACGAAGGAAGGAAAGTGTTTGAATTATTATCCTGTATATGCCTGAGTGGACATGAGACAGAGAGCAGGGGGGTGGGCGATATGGCGAGTTGTTGAAGAAAAGATGAGAGGTGAGCCCGAAGGTGGGGAGGAGAGAGAAAGAGAGAGTGTGGGGGAGATGGAGAGGGAGGGCCGATGATGAATGGATGGAGAACAGGGATGAGAGACGGAGCAGCATGAAAGAGTATATACGGTGCGCGGTCCCGCTCCGAGGATGATGAAACGTTAATTAAAGTAAACGAGCTACCTGAGCTCCCCGGCTAACCCCCTGTCACACTCTGGCAGGAGACAGAAAGAAGGAGGGAGGGAGGAAGACGAGGAGGAGGAGGAGGAGGAGGAGGAGGAGGAGGAGGAGGAGGAGAGGGTGGGTGGAAATTTGACTGAACAGGAGAGAAGTTGGATAATCCAGCTGTGGCTTAAGTTCAAGGTTGATTGCTGTCACAGTTTCAGGCGCAGGCGTAGTGCGTCTGCAGACCAGCAATTATCAGCGATCCAGATTCTTATATGCTTAGCTTGTATTATACATGCACATTTTGTTTTGGTCAATTTGGGCTTTTATTATCATATTCATCCACTCTTGATTGAAATTCCTATTTGTTTTAATTGCTTTCACGGCGAGTTTCTTGTACAGCATCCTTCTTTTTTATTGCAGAAAATTGAGCTCTCTGCAGCAGTGACATCATATACAACTTATGGGAACTAAACAAACATTTTAAATGAATTTATCAGAGGCGGCGGATACACCAATATTCATCTTTCAGTATTGCAAAACATCATTTTTGACAAAAACAAAAAAAAAAAAGGTAGGCGCTAATTTCCCAATCATAATCGCCTTTAAAAGAAATAAAATCCCCATCCTCTTTCTGCATGTTCAAGCCTGTGTTCCTCCTCTGTGTGTTTAAGCCTTATTTCCCGTTCAGTCCACGCAAGGTTTATCCGCCAAGATCACCTTTGTTTCTTTTTAATGCTCATATTCATTCAATTAATCTGGGCTCTAATTCGTTTATATATTTATTTACTCGGTCTCGCCATCACTCTCTCCTTTTTTTCATCTCCCCCCAACGATTATCCTGGCGTCTAATTAGAAATCGATGCATCTGGGCCGGCGGGTATTTGCAATGTGTTTGTGGACGTTGAGAACAATTCCCCGGACAGAAAAGACTGAGAGAAGAAAGAGAGAGGAAGAGGAAACGCTACACTGCACTGCACTATATGCACACACACACACACACACACACACACACACACACACACACACACACACACATTCTGACAACCGACTTCACTGCTTGCAGCTATTCTTCTTTCTAAAAAGCAGATAGGCTAAGTAAAAAAAAAAGAAAGAATGGAAGGAAAGGAAAAATGAAAAGAAAATCATTTTTTAACGACTGACGCAAGGGATTTCTGCAGAATTGTTGAGGAGTGTTTCCCCGTCTTTTAGGAAAACAAACAAATCTCGAAGTGGAAAAGCACTTTAAATGTGATGGCCTGCATCTCACCCCAGCCCGTGCTTTGCCAAAAGTCGAAGGAGCCAGTTCATCAGAAAGTTATAACTTGCAGTCGGCTGGGGCTCGATATTAATTATTATTATTATTATTCCTATTATTATAATAGTTATTATTATGTGGTAATAATTCATGCATATTATTAGCCTCCTGGCCTCCATATACAACATCGCTCGAGTTGTAATTCATACATTCGTCCAAATGTTATCTTTTGTTTTGAAGGGATGTGCAGTAAGATCAAGCAAAAAGTCAGAAATTTTGTTTCCAACTTCTCTCTAGGGATTTGTGTGTGTGTGTGATGCACATTCACCAAATTACCCGATCACTAATTTGCGTTTGTTTCTTAAAATACCTGCAAATATGAAGGGGAGTTTTAAAGTTTGAGGCACAAATTATGCTAAACTTAGAGTGGACTGTGCCACACATTTTTCTTCTTCTGCTTCTTCTTCTTCATTAGCATCACATTCTTCCCTGGATCGGGTCATTACCGTCGCCGGTGTCTGTCTGACGCTCATACCGGAGCAGGAGTCGCCTCCTCTCCGCCGTGTCCCGTGGCGACGAGTCGGTATAGAAGCGACGGGTTAGCGCCATTACCGGAGCCAATCGAACCTAACCGGATTAGCAGCTGCCAGATGAAAAAAGAAAGTGTTCCAACCAAGTGAAAAAAAAGAAGAAATGTAAGGAATGAGAGCCTCGCACTTTTATTAGTTCAGCTTTACACCACGGTGTGTTTAGCTGCCGTCTGTGCTCTGCGTTTTATTGGCTCGCCCCATAATCTGTTTTTCAGACGCTGTTTCTCTCTGTTTTCTGTGTTCATCAACCCAAACGAGATGCATCACTTTCTCTCTCTCTCTCTCTCTCTCTCTCTCTCTCTCTCTCTCTCTCTCTCTGTGTGTGTGTGTGTGTGTGTGTGTGTTTGTGTCTGACTCAGGGTGCACCAGTCAGGAAGTCTCATATCGGGAAATACAGTGTTGGAGTGTCACCCCCCTCTGCATGATGAGGAAAACTGAACAACTTGCTTTTTCTCGTTGTTGCTTCACATTTCGTCAACCCCTGTGATGCTTTACTTGTGCCAAAACCATTGTGGGCTCCATTGTGTGTGTGTGTGTGTGGTTTTGCATGTGAGTGTCTGTGTGTCTTTGTTGCTCTGTGCAGTATAGCAGTAAGTCATATTTGAGGCTCCATCCTTGCGTTTTCTGTCAGTCTGTCTTTCCATCCTGCACGCTCATTAAACGTCCCTCACACACACACACTCTCTCTCTCTCTCTCTCTCACTCTCTCTCTCTCTCTCTCTCCCCTCTCCTTCTTCTTCTTCCTCCGCGCCTCACGCTCCCCTTGCCCGTGGCTATATGATCGTGAAAAATGTGTTTACAAAACTCGCTCTCTCGCAGATCAAACCATACGGACGAATCAAAGACTTTGGAGAGAGGAGAGAGCGGCAGAGAAGAAGCGAGTGAAGAGAGAGGGAGAGAGAGAGAGAGAGAAGGGGTAGAGCAGAGGGTGTGTAGAGGCCTTATAATTTTAAAATTCTCTGTGTATTATTCTATTTTTTTCTCCTCGTGTGTGTGTGTGTGTGTGTGTGTGTGTGTGTGTGTGTGTGTGTGTGTGTGGATGTCTGCCTGTATCTCCTTTGGTAATACAATATCTTTAAGGCCCCCAAAACAACTATCTGTGTCTCACAGTTAAACATGAGATAATGCAATATTGATGTCTCCTTGTCTTTGCTATAACGCAATACTGGACCCATTCTGGCTGGACACACTAACATGGCCCTTGCACTTAAAAGAATTACTGTGATCCTATAATAAATTTTAGAGAGATGCTCCACAAATATCAAGTCCCTAAAGGAATATAGTAGAGTTAGTGAAACCATGGAGTCAAAAATACTCCCAAAGTAGCATCAGGTCACATTTCAGACTAAGTATTCAGCGCACAACAAGTCCAGATTGGACTTAATTATTATTGCCTGTCTCAGGTTGATGGACTATGTAAACTCCAGGGATAACAATGCACACAAGTACTTCTATGTTTTACCCCAGACAAGGTCTTATGTGTTGTATTTTATAAATATATTATAATTTCGTCTATAAACCAAACAAAACCAAAAAAAGGCAGTTTGGGAATTCCTAAAAGCACAATATCTTATATGGTATTGTACAAAAAGTGGCATTCTTATTTTTCGCAACATTTTTAAATTTCTCTTAAGTGCAAAATAAGTTCGACATCTTCTGGAGAAATGCAGAGCCATTTTACTAGTTGGTTAAGGTCAGGAATAGGTCTTTGTCATGTGCTCACATGACCATAAGACATTTCTTTTCATACAATTAGATCAAAATTGCATGAGACCTGGCTCAAGCTGCGCAGGCTGCATGACCCGAGGTGTGAGGACTTTTATTTTTAAAGAGAAGGATCTTGATTATCCCCCTTTTGTGTTTATGACGATGTTCGATGGTTTTATATGAGAGGAGACGGTGTCTAAAATAATTAGAGAAGGACAGGATGAAGAAATGAAAAAAGACAAACGGTGGGACACAGGAGGAGAGGAAGAGGAGTGTCAGTTAGAAGCTGAAGAAGGGAGGTAAAGGGTGAGGAGAAGAGAGGAGAGGAGAGGGGAGGGAGGGGGCAGACAGACAGGCAGGGGGAGCGATTATAGCAGGGTTTATGTATGAGCTATTGATTGAGTCGGTGGTGACTTCTTGAGTGGTTAATTCGGGAAGTGAGAGCGATAGAGAGAGTAACTCACTGACCAGGGGAGGGAGGGCGGGTGAAGGGGGGGGGGGGGGGTAAAGAGAGATAGAGAGCGTGATGAGGATGAGCAGAGAGAGAGAGAGAGAGAGAAGTGCATTTCCTCAGGTAAAAGTGTGGAAAACAAGCACAGGCATTAGAGGCATAAGGAGGAGGAAAGGAGTTATTTGTTATATTGGCTGTGCATGGACAAATACATATTCCTTTTGTTTGCCAAAAAGTCATTCACATGCAAAGAAATGTACAAAATGTCACATATATAGTTACTTCTGTTTGTGGTCAATTAGACCCCAGAGAGGTCCAGCCATAGACTGTATATGGGTCAAACTCATCGTTAGACCTCTTATGAACAAACTGTAATAAAACTCCAATAACACAAATCCTAGACTTACAGCATTTGAAATCGGGGAGGGCTAAAAAGTACTGTCACCAACAATCACATATAGAGCATGTGAAAATCTGTTGCATGTAACCATGTTTTACAGACCGCTAACAGGACTAATGTGTAATTTTCTGTAGCCAACTTCTGAAACATATCAGTTCAAAATCATCAATAATCAAGGTAATAAAACAATCTTATGTATGTTTTTTGACCTGTTAAAGGGGGCCCAGAGTCTCCAGGACCCTAAACAGAACATTACACAGGAAACAACAACATTGCTGTAACATTCACACAATGCGTAAAAGTAAACTATGGTGACCTCTGAATCACTATTATTATCACTACAATATTCCTAGGGGACTTGCAGTTGCCTTTAGAAGACAAACTTAGCTCAGTTTTAAGGCAATTTTGTTGCCTGTTTTCAAACTGCTGTTTTTCAGACATTGCAGCCACATCTCTCTCTCTCTCTCTCTCTCTCTCTCTCTCTCTCTCTCTCCATCACACACATAAACAGGCGCGCACACTCACACGCGTTCACACACACCTCTTCGTTCTTCTCGATAGGCGCGAAGTTGAGCCCATAGGACACTCATCTGCTCCCTGGAAACAACAGATGGTTTCCTTGTTCTCACTGTATCACCTTGTCTGAGGAAGTCAAAATCAAGAGCAACAGCTTGGACCAGGAAGCGAGGTGGTGCGCGCGCGCATGCACGTGCGTGTATATGCAGGTGTGTGTGTGCACTGTTATAGCCTATAGATGGATTGGTTATTATTCTAAATGTGTCCTATGCATATTCTCCCGCAGTTTCGTTAGTAATGCATTTTCTCATAGTGTGTTTGCTGGTAGGATATCCTGCAGTCAAATTCCTAAAAGCTGCGCGCGTGCGTAGGCTACGTGGGTTTTGCGTAAATCTGTGTGTGCGTGCGTGTGTGTGTGTGTGTGTGTGTGTGTGAAGGTCAGCTCGCCGGCGCAGTTTCTTTTCCTATTTCTCTTCCCTCTCGCGCAGGTTTTGATCTCTCAGCCGCGAGATCAAAGGCGCTCTCTGGCTATTAGTCAGCGCGAGCCATTGATCCCTCATCGATCCACGCGAGACACAGCCGCCCCGTGAACACCGCGCGAGGCTCCCCAAAGCTCCTCCCGCGCGTCCGGAGAGAGAGAGAGAGAGAAGGAGAACGCAAAAGAGGGAGGTGGAGCAATGTGTGTGTGCGTGCATGTGTGTATTTTTCTACTGGCGCGGGCAGAGCCAAACTCGAGCTTTTTCTTTGCCGCGGGACATGAAACAATGAGGCTCGAGCCGGTTTTAATAAAGCGCGCTTTCCCTCCTTTCAACTCTGGCGCGAGGCGGACGAGCCGGCAGCGGAGAGCGATCGATAATTAATGACGATGAATAATTTAACCCTATCGATTGATACTTTTTTCTTCATCCTTTTTTCCCCTTCTTTTCCTTCTTTTCTTAAGGCCGTCGTTTCATACCATACTAATACCGTTTCACGCACTCACATCCTCATCTCCACTCACCTCTTCTTTAACTTGTTGGAGTTCTCCACCTTTCATGAAAGTCTAAAAAAAAAAAACAAGTTTCCTTATTTATCAGAAGCTACAGTAGCCTATTTATGATCTGAGCAGCAGTCTCAACTTCACCTGACTGTAGGAATCATTAGAGCTCTAAAACTTCTCTACCTGAATGAAACTGGCCTTTAAAGGGTAAGGCTTACTGCCTGGTGTTCTATATTTTTCATGTTGTCAACAAATCCAATGAAAAGACCAAAACCAATAATGAATTGATCCTATTAACAAGTAACAACAAGTTACAAGTGACTATTTTCCTCTGTGACATAGACCTCCACTGTTCTCCAAAAACTATTATAAAAACGCATAAATGAGCCACACTGGTGCAATGAGTGACATGTTCCTTCATTAAAATGAGCATGGCCACTGTACTTTATTTTGAATCAATCCCTCATGCCCCCTCCTGGGGCCATAAACACTCACCTGGGCACAAAATGTGTATTAATACGCAGCTGAAAATAGTCCCCAACAAATGCACAGTTTGCTTTGGGAAACATTTGCTAAAAACTATAGAGTGCTCACCTTGTTTTGAGAAATTACTTGGCCTGTTTGATAAATGAAACTATGTATTTATGACCCATTTTTAAAGGTTGACATCTTCAATAGAGACAAATGGGGAGAGGAATGGTATTCAAAGACAGACTAACACATCGTCGGTTTTGGTCTTTTCATGAGATTTGTCATCGAGAAGAAAAATATAACACTAGCCTTATTCTTTAAGTCTTGAACCTGAGGTCTGTTATTGGAGAAATTTAGTTCATTGTGGAAAAAAATGTTTCTTAACATTATAGCTATTTCAATTATGGACTTAATAATTCTCAGTTGTCATATGGCTGGTTTTTTTAAAAACATATATTTTCTGACCCATTATCCCCTGTCCTTGATCTCCCTACTTTAAACATTACACTGGCTTCACAGTCACTATACCCGCTGGTACACGTACAAACTGAATTTCACTGAATGATATTGGGGTTTGGCGGTTCTGTCAGGTGATAGCCTGTCTCTCGGTGTGAAGGACTCAGTATTAGCTTTGCCCCTGCAGTGTGGAGTAATGGGTGCTCTGTGGGAGAACAAGCAGAGTCACAGAGCCTCAGTACTATATATCTTGGTTAAATACACTGACAGTACTGCACTGCTGTCTTTTCCTATTACGGTGTTGCACTGATTTCTCACCCTTTCATATGTGGTGGGTATACAGAGTTCAGGGCACAAAGGAGCACATGTGGAAATTTCGCTGCAACAAAAGTTGCAATATGGCCACTATAGTGTTAGTGTATGCAGCTCTTTGAGTCTTAAACACTGTACAGATTTGTTTTACAGTGTTTTCAGCAATCACTGTTTTACTGTAATTATGAGCTATTTGATTAATTTAACCAAAACCAACTACATCAGTGCCTGTTTAATTCCTTATATTTAATCCAGTGTATTCTCCTATTGTAGTTTGTATAATATCCAACAAAACAATTTTATATCATATTTCATAAAAAATGTGGGTTTTTGCAATATTTACACAAATCAGTTCACTACAACGACAAATAACTGGTTAAGTTTTGGGTGAGTTTTTTGGGATAAGGTTGTAAGAATGGTATTTCATAATTTAGACAAGAGATTTAGCTAAATCAGAAGAATTATAGGCCACTGCGGTGATAAAATTTGATTCAGTGTTGACTTTTCTCTTTAACATTTGGATGGACAGGTTCTTTTTCCCTCCTCCTGACCAACCACCCCCTCCTCCTCCTCCGTCTCTCCTCTCTCTCTCTCTCCCCTCCTCATTTCTCCTCTCTCCTTCTTTCCATCTCCTCTAACAAACCCATAGCAGAGTCCCTCTGTTCTTCCACCCTGAGGCTGACCAGTGTGTCAGAGCTAACCAGGGAGAGGAACAGAGAGAGAGGGAAAGACAGACATAGCGGGAGAGAGGCAAGTAGAGAGAAAGGGAGAGAGAGAGGGTTCAGTTGGGCCTTTTTCAGGGGCAACCGAAAAAAGGAAGATGAGACAGATGTACAGAGCCCGTTTCATCTAGTGGAAAAAGAAAGCGGGAGAGGCCAGACTCTTCATGCCTCTCATATTTTTCTATCTTTTTATATCGTGACCCATCACTCTTTCCTTCTTTAGACAACACTGGAGACATAATGTTGCCTGAATGTCAGGCTGCCCCCCTTCCTTCCTCTACCCCAGTCACTCTGCAGAATTTCAAAACATAGTTGGTACTACAGTATATCCACTCACACTGTTTCATTTTCTCTCCCGTCAGTGGCCTACTAACCTTGGCTCCACAAGTATGCCAGTTCTGCTGACGGGCCTGGTCCTATAGATTACCAGCCTTGTTGCAAACTTGCATCAGTGTCGATCAGTCAGTTCTGTTTGGGAGGAAGATGGTATGTTTCAAAATACACGTCCATATACTGATCTCTTCCAAACACCTGAAACTCATCAAATTTGGACTCTTGGACTCTTTTGAAATAATGCTTCTAATTTTGTTTTGATCCGTTTTTTCTTGGCCAATATTTAGTTGTTCTAGAGACCAGAACATGCACATCAGCAGACGGGATCGAGCCTAACGTTGCATCAAGTTTGTAGCTAAAAGTAATTACCTTAATTTCATATGACTTATAACCCTGACCTTATCCTAATTATGAACATACTTAAAAAGACTTTATTCTTTTTCTATTATCTCAGCAGGTTTATTCCAATCAGCAAAAATCAGGTGACATTGTTTGACTCTAATAAAACTAATAAAAATATGACTAATGAAACAAGCAAATAATACATATTTTTATGGCACTTTTCAAGGAGATAGTATAAACCACAAAAAGTTTAAAGCTGCTATAATCTATATTTTTATATTAAGAAAGGATCAAATGGCTATAGGTAATGTGAAAGGGGTCATGTAGTGATTAACCCACAGAGAATTATGTCTCTGCAGTTCCCCTCAGCCCCACAAAGCATTTTAGTGTCTTTCAGCTTATTGTTTTGGTTTTATGGTCCCAACTTTACTTTTTCTTTTTGGTTCACTCTCACTGCTCTCATCAGTGTCCTTTCCAGGCCCAGCAGACAGCTTTCAAACTCCCACTGTACACTACCTGCCCAGCATCTAACGACAGAGAGACAAAGTTAGCAACAAGCCCGTGAAGAAAGTGGAACATTTAGCGGCTAAATAGCCACATACTTTGCTCAGGAGTTGGTGGAGCGAAAACAGAGCTAAAAGAGAGTGAATATTGGACTTACATTGACCAGAAACACGACTCCTAATGAATGCTAATGTTGCTTTGTGTCCGCTGGATGTGTAAATAAGCAACTGTGAGCTAACAAATTCACCATATCAACTTGATGGTGATAATATTCCAATGTTGTGTTTACAGCTTATTTCCATTGCTCCCAAGTGGCCAAAAGAAATCACGTATCGCAGGTTTAAAGGTGATTTTTAAAGATGTGCACTGATGTGGCCTTTCCGAGACCTTGCGTGCGGTTGTTTGAAAGTCGAGCAGCAATAACAGCAAAAGCGCAATCACCTTTCAGCCTTCACCAGCCTTGACTCAACGTAAGTGTGTGAGTCCTTGCATCTTTGTAGTGTCCCTAAAGACACAGGAAAAACTGTCCCTAAAACCAGCACACTCTTTCAACTGAATTATCAAAAGCCTCTGACTCATCAACACACCAGGGGGTTCGCAGCAGGAATGAGTGTTTGCTGAAGCTAGTGAAGGCCTACACTCCACAACATGTGGAGGAGCACAACTTCCTTTGAGCCTGTGAAGATGCTATTATCAAGATGTGACTGTGTACAGTATCTCGGTGCCCCTTATTGTACGTATTTACCATTGTCACTGGTAACTGTGTGATCCATCATCCACCCTGGCTTTTATAGGTGGCCTTTTGTGGGATAGAGGTCCTTTGTTGGGACTGTAGTGTCCTTAGTCTCTCTGTGCAAAATAAATAAAATGCATTTGTGTTTTTGTCAGGGCACATCTCTGTGCTCGATCAGTACCACAGCAACGTTAGTACACAAAGTGCATTCTGTCTTTCAGCTCGGTGAGCTGTGTGTTAGTGTGTCTATATTGATTCAGTCAATATCTATGGGCTCCATGTCTTATTTTGTGTGCTGCTTCTCACTGTGTGTGTGTGTGTGTGCGTGTGTGTGTGTCGGCTTCCTGAATACCTGTGTATTTGTGGCATATCTGCTTGAGACAGTGCAGGTACTGTGCATGTACAATCCATTACAATCTGTCTGTATCTGACAGTCTGTGCATGCATGTGTGTGAGAGTGTGTGTGTACGAGGAACAGTATTCCCTGGGCTGCTAGTTATAATGTTTCTGGGGGTGATGGGGGGAACTTGAAAGCCCTGCGCTGCCCAAATCAAAACTAACAAGGAAATGATGGGGGCTCCTTTATCTCCTCTCTGGCCTGGGGGGCCGAGGGGGGCGAGAACGGGAGACTGGGGAGGGAGGGAAGGAGAGGGAGGAGGGAGGAATGGGAGGGGAGGAGGAGGAGGAAGGGGGGAGGCCTGGCTTCCTCTTTGATTTGTAAAAAATGCATTACCTCCGAAATCAAACGGAAAATTACTGCGCTGAAGCAAAACACAGAGCAGGAGAGAGGGAGAGAAAAGGAGATGGGTGGGGCAGGAGGGAGGGAGGGGGAGAAGACAGTGGATAGGTGTGTGTGAATAGAAAGGAGGTGGGAAAGAGGAAAGGAGGATTCACCTGTATAGATACGATGTTGGATAGGAAGAGGGAGGATGGAAATAGATAGAGGCGGTGCGTAGGTAGTATGAGAGGTAGTTGGAGAGACCCCGACAGATAGGAGCGCACATATATATCATCCTCGGAGGAGACGAGCTTATACATGCTGTGGACCAGGAGAAAATGGCAAATGAAAGATATGATACAGTATTGATGACCTGTAGCCCACAGGGAAGAGGAAACTTATAGATTACTACCTCTTATTTTCTAAAGACAGATACCAATGTCTGCTGAGGCCTTCAGTCAGATGTACAGGTTAGATATCATCATTTTAATGGAAGGACATGCATTTTGAAAGAGAGCGGTTTCTAATTGTGCGAAGGCCAATGTGTGTGTTGATATCCTACTGGCACACTGAACACAAAATTACCTGTTACAAAAAAACTGTAGTTTAGTTTCGTGAAAAAAAATCCCACGTGAAAATGAGGAGCTTTTTGTGAAGATATAACTTATAGCTGTTATTTGAACCCTCATGATAATTTCGACTCATTATGGGAAGGCAGAGACACGAGAGGGAGAGAGACAAAGATGAAAAATAAGAAATGATAACATGAATGATAAGGAAAAAAAATATGTGAGTGAGATAGGATGAATGCCAACTCTATATTTGAAGACAGAAGGAGAAGCTTGAAAACAAGAAAGATGAAGAGAGGGAGGAGAGAGCGAGAGGGGAGCGAGAGGGGCCACAATCCAAAGGCGAGGGCGAGCGAGCGAGAGATAGATAGAGTTGGTCAGAGAGAGTGTGTGTGAGAGAGAGAGAAATGCCTGGAGTTAGTAATAATAATTTATACAAACACACCTTAATAATTCACGTTCCATTTCAATGCTGGAGGGAAAATCCAAAATTCACAGAGCATAATTAAATAGAGGCAGAGAGTGAAGGGAGAGATAGAGAGGCCAGCATTAAAGATACCAGTGTAGCAGCAGGGCATCCCTTCCATCTGAGCTTTGTAAAACAACCCTGATGAAACTGTGATATCCAAACTAGAACCCGTCTCATAGTCCCCTCGCTCGTCGTGGAAACACTGAAATCTCCTTACCTTCTCCTGTCAGGAGATGTCTATATGCATTTATTTCCATTATTAGTTGTAATTTAATAAAGCTACCTCACTCACACGTGCATGCATTATTGTTTATGGTGTGTTCAGATCACCTGCGTGCATATAAAAGGAGTACGATGCAATGCGATGGACTGGAAATCAACAGTTTGTTTAAGGCTTTCGTGCACACCTGTGGTGCTTTCGCTCAGGGTGCTCAGTTGTGTTTGTAAAAACGAATGGTGCAAAATGACAGTCAAGATATTAGAAAGAAAAACTAAAATATCTCTGTTATTATAGATTTGAGTCAGTTATTGTTTTAGAGAGATGTTTAATTCACTGTTGTCTAATGCAGCTGTATATTTTGGTCGTTTGTGGTATCAAACACGGATGTGTTCACCAGACATCAATATATTTGTTGACTTACTTTTAAATGATCACATAGTATAACCTGGAGCTGATTTCTGTTTTTTCAAATATTATTTAAAAACCACCAGTGGTGGAATATAACCAAGTACTGTACTGAAGTACAATTTTGAGGATCTTGTACTTGAGTATTTCCATTTTATGCTACTTTATACAGTTAGGTACAGCTAGGTAGAACTAATGCAGTCTAATGCCATGAACAGCCATGAAATAAATCCTACTTTCACGTTTATATTGGCAATTGAGTGTACTTTTACTCCACTTCATTTATCCAGTTACTTTGCAGAGCAAGATTTTATATTCAAAGCAAATAATGAGCTTGTGAAACACGATGCGTTGTTATAAATTAACTACCCAACATTAATAAAGCAATTAAAATTAGCTTCCCTTGACCAACTACAACAATAAAATGCTACTTACACATTAATGCATCAATAATAATAATAATCATAAAATATATAAACATATATACAGGGACCATTTTCTGCATAATGACTTTAAACGCATTTATCTGGTGGTACTTTTGTACTTTTACTCGAAGGGCTACACCAAGTATTTTTACATGGCCGTATTTTTTGGACGAGTCTGATTACTTCTTCCACCACTGATAATTACATATTTTTCACTCAGTCACTTCATACCAATTTAGTAGTAGTTGCTGTTTATTTGTGTCAAGTACCCAGCCAACATAAGACATCAAATATACTGTTTCAGTGATGAAAGGTTTGTCAAAACAACCAAAACGTCTTACATTTGCGAACAAAAAACTTTGTCTTAGAAATTTAAAAACTAAAAACTGTTTCCCTTAAATCATCATATGAGCAAAAAAAAAAAAACTGAAAATGGACTTTATCTTCAAATGCACCTAAATCACATAACACACAAAGCCTTTCCTCCTCTAGACCATTAAACCTACCAGTTTCTATAGCTAATGGTAGTGTACCATGCAATAGCCAAGCCATATTATATATTAAAAAGTCCTATTTTTAATGTATAATATAGCTCAACTTTAACTTGGTTTTCAAAAGTCTATTTAATTCCTCCTGTTCATAAATGCACTTTAGGGATGTCCACCACGTTGCATCAGACACAGCCTCAGGTGGCCACACAAGATAACATCCATCAAACACCTGATCTCTACCAAAGACATATGAAACATAACCTTGCCACATTTCACATCGATTTAAGGTATGTTTTTGAACTCATATTGCGCCCTTAGACCCTTATGCAATACCTCCATTTTCAACAAAGTTTACACTCTTCAACTTCAGCTTCAACTCACTGAAGTAAACCTGCCGGGTAGCTGACTCTGGCTTTAGCAAAACTGTTTAGATGGAGTGTTTTTCCTCTGATTTTCATTTTTCAGAATGTTCAAATTCATATGCAAAAGTCAAGTAGTCATTGTTTGCTGACTCTGTCTTTTCTCTCTATGCCATCTCTTTGTTTTGTTTCAGGTGTTGTGGAGGCATGGACTGTAACTGCGTCAGTGATCTGCTGCTCCCCCCGGTGCCCGCACTCTGGACGCCAGGTCAGTCCCACTGTCATGCTTATGCACGGGGCACAGTTTCTTTGTTGCATCGGGTTTGCCTAAAGTCGTGTATTTTGTCAAATTAAAATACTCACACATCTTCAAACATATCTCTAAATCTAGACCCAGGTCACGTATGTAGATGGAGTGTAACCAGACAGCCAAAACAAGAAAATTCAGTTATGATAAAACGTAACTATTGTCATCAAAATCACAGTGAGACATGATAGAATTCATTTGAAACTTTCAGCAATTTAAAAAAATTAGCCATACACACGCACGTTGGTAAACAAATTCAGTCTCTGGTAGTAATTGGTTGTATGACTAATGTTTTTACGAGGCTAGTTAGTGCCAGATTCACTTTGGGATGAGTCGAAAAGCTACTTAACTCCATCTGTGATGTGCGTACAGTCGGCTTTTAGAATTCAGTCCCGAGCAGCATCAATCAGATCTCTCCCAGCGAGCTGTCATCATCCCACTGACCAATCTGTTGAGGCTAGAGGGCATTAGCGCAGACTAACATTGCTCAAGGCACGTGCTGTGATATTAAACACATCATCCCTCACCTCCATCACTCATCAGTCATTCAGACAGCGATCCCCCATGGCAAGCAGCGGGACAAATGACGGGCCCTAACCTCATCCTCCTCTCTTTCCTGCTCCCTCTACCCAGGGTTAGCCTTCCCAGACTGGGCCTACAAGCCTGAGTCGAGCCCCGGGTCCAGGCAGATCCAGCTGTGGCACTTCATCCTGGAGCTGTTGCAGAAGGAGGAGTATCAGGGGGTGATCGCCTGGCAGGGGGACTATGGAGAGTTTGTCATCAAGGATCCAGATGAGGTGGCTCGGCTGTGGGGGTTAAGAAAATGCAAACCACACATGAACTATGACAAGCTGAGCAGGGCACTGAGGTATGTGTTTGTACATGATGTGCTGAATGTCACCAGCAATAACACTGTTGGCATCAGATAAATCAAGATGTTTATCACACCACAGTTTACATAAATTGTTTGCTCTTGTTTGACTGAATCCTCACTTACGTCTCTCTTTTTCATGTCGGTTTAATGGAAAGATAAAGGTGGGGCTTTTCCCGGAGAACGTCAATACCCTCAATTTCTCCTTATCTGTGGACATCCTAATGGAAAGTTCACCATTGAGCTGCCAAATAAAAAATTCAATAGGGATTTCAAAATTAAACCCCAGTCTGAAATTGCTTGGACTTCTGCAGAGTGGAGAACAGGGAAACTGCTTGGCACCAAACTTGCCGAAGGTGATTAAAACAATACCATTCACACTCCATACCTTCAGCAGTTTACACCCCCAACCGCACACACAGTCTTCTTATGCAAATACACACTACCCCGACTTACATGTGCTCTACCCCAACCCCCTCCCTCTGCTTTCCTTTGGCCTCTTGTTAATGGGGGCTGTCGTCAGAGTCTAATTGTTATGAATTGGCTGGGGCCACAATTAGCCTTCTTAATTAGCCTCACTTAATTGCTCAATTAAGGGCCACGGCACAATTGCCACGCAAAGCAAAACACGTAGACATCATTGCACTGGGCGCAGCCACTGTGGATACATGCTGATACTTACGTCCTGCTGTGTTTGTTGATATAGTGCGTCTGCATAATGAGGCGTTGCTCACCAGTATTTAATGCTGAGGTTGTCTAATGCATTCTGTATTTGGTGCACTCACTGTGGTCACTTTAAAACAAAGAAATCTAAGTGCTCAAACAAAACGGCGTCCGAGATTTCAACTTATATCTCGCGATAGCACATCCGCAGGTTTTTCAATTTGCAGCATCCCACTCTCCCCCACACTCTCCAGTCAGCACTCAGCTCCTTTACCTGAGCCAGATGGCGCCATGTTTTGCCTTTACCGCTGATCAACCTGGCATCCTGGCAGACTGTACATTGTGACACCTCAGTGGGTGGCACAGGAAACTGGCATGACGGCGGCTCGACATGCCCAGCGGGAGACACCTGAGGTCGTTACCATGGAGACTTCTCTTGTTGTCCCACCTCTTTGTAAATGTGCTTTGCTGCTGGAAACAGTGACAGCTTCTCTGTGTCATTTACATTTATACATCACCTAGGCTGGATATCATGTCTCAGAGTGCAAACTGCTTCTGAAGATTTAAATTAAATACCTCATCCATCCTCAAATTTTGTGAATTATTTCAGTGACAAATTTGTGTTTTTCTGAATAAAATCAATTTGTTTACTTAGTAGAAATACACTTGGTTTCTCATTTTAAGACACCAATATTTTTCAGGATCATGATAGTATCTTTATTTGCATTTATTTTAATGTCATAATATGTATATCATACTCTAATATCCTGATATTTTTTTGATTGATAAATAGTCTTGTGCATGATGAAGGGAGTATTTTGTTTTGCTGTTTTTTGTTCTGCAGTGTAATGTTCACTGTGTGTTAATGGCCTCTGAGGCTCAAAAGGATTCTGCTTTTTGACTTTTTGTCTGTTAACAGCTGAATAAAATTTCACTTTTAGGAACCATATTGTATTGAATCAAGGCAGTCAGGCATGAATTGATCTGAGGAAGGAGGAGATGAATTAAAACAGTGGGAAATCAGCATAGCTCTCGCCCTACAGCGCTGAAGTTGTTTACTTATTCTTTTCTGTTAGCGATGAAACACAAAACCTTGATGTGAGCATTATATTAATCCTTCCCCCCTCTTTTCCTTTTCCTCTTCCTTTTTCCTTTATCCTCTATCCCCTCACTCCATCCCTCCTTCGATATCCTGTCCTCTTCCTTTGCAGGTATTACTACAACAAGCGCATTTTGCACAAAACCAAAGGGAAGCGTTTCACCTACAAGTTTAACTTCAGTAAGGTCGTGTTGGTGAACTACCCCATCCTGGACATGACCAACTCTCCCTTCTTTCTGGCCCAGAACCACTTCAATGGGGGCTCCACCGCACCAGACTGCAGCCCAGAGGTACGAAGGGTAGGATGGAGGGACTGGGAGAGGGTGGGATTGGTCGAGGGATATATTTTGTAAGGTAAATATCTTATAGAAAATGAGCAGATATTTACAGTCTGACACATTTGACAAATTAGACTCATACAGACTGAAATCTAAATTATAATCTCTATAGCAGGTAATAAAAATAGCATTTAAATACAGAGGGAATTTAATAAAGAGAAATAGCAAGACACAGTGTTCTGCTCCTTAATTTTTTATTAATAGTGATTTAATTTAGGTAACTGAAATCCATTTCACTCTAGTGATTTTGCTGTTGTATCTCTCAGGCCCCTGCTGTGCGCTCGCTTTTTCACAAGAGAATGGGTGGTATTCATTCATCGTGTCTATCTTTTATTCACTTTCTAACGGTGATCGTAATAGAATACTCATTGTTTGCCCTGAGAGATTGTAAAATTCGTACAGAGGTAAATTGTATCTGAACACAGCAAGAGGAAAGCATGAACAAAAATGTCCGAATTTAGTTTAAAAAAATAATGTTATGACTTTACTTGTGGGTCTATTAAAGTGATGAGATAATTAGGGAAAATAAAACAATGAACCAATCAATTTAAATGTTTTATTCTACACTATATTATGGATATAGCCACACAAATTGTTGAAGAAGACTGCATTTTCTAACTTGGATGTGAGTGCCAGTGTGCAGATAATTCTATTTTAAACAACTAATGTCCTAGAAAGTGCACGTAACTTGAAAGTACAGTAAGGGAGAATCATCCATCATTTGTCTGCGCTATCCTTAAGATGGGATAAGGAGACAGAGACTCTGAAGGAGACAGTGGAGGGGGACGGTTTTAACTTGTCCTTTAAACATAAGACGACGTTATCCCCTCCTTCTCTCATCCCCGTCTCTGATGGCGTATCCATCTGTCATCGATTGAAAATGAAAGAAATAGAAAGCAAAGGGGTCGCGTCAGATCAGATCAATGGCGGGTCATTAATGCGGTTTGTTAAGCAACGCAGATCTCGCAGCTTGGGAGTACAGTCTCGCCTTTCAAACTTCGGGCTGCGGGGTGACAGATACTATTGATCCAAAGTCCTGCCAGGGGAAAAAAAATCCCCCCTTTGTCCCCTTGATTCTTGAGATTCAACTGTTCCATTTATTTTACCTTGCCTCCTTCTCCTTCACGTATTTTACACAGGAAAAAAAAAATACATGCAGACACTGACACACACACACACACACACACAGCTGCCCTACATCCTGAATGGATGTCATTCTCTCAGATCTCAGTCCTATTCGTCATGTGTCCCTTCACACAAACTGGCCCACAATCCCTCTCTCTCCTCGTCAGTTATCCTTTGTGCCCACAGTCTTAATCGCTGGTCTCCATTTGACTCTGTACTCTTCCTGCCTTTGAGTCTCTGAGCCTCTGCGTCCTCCTACCTCCCTTTTTCCCCCCTGAGTCCCATGACACCCCTTTTTATCCTGTCCTTGCTGCGACTCTGTCACTGTTTGCATCACACTCTGCAGGGTGCTGCTGTCAACATATGACTTTACCCCACACAACGCAGCAGCGCCATGATGGCGGACTAGTAGGAACATGTGTGCTCTATTTGGGAAGTACACAAGCTAATTTTAATCTTTTCCCACTCTCTTTTTTCTTCCCCCTCTTTGTCGCTCAGGCCATACAGTCCCTGTTTCCTCGTTTGCCAGACTCTGGCAGGGGAACGTCCCTGTTTGATCGAGGGACCACGGCACCGGGGCCCGAAGGAGACAAGCTGAGACTGGACACGTTCCCCTTCCTCAGTTCAGGTGAGCTAATAGAAGGAGAAAAGTTTGGTGCCAGTGCAAAAATAGGAATCTTTCAGTATCCCAGAGACAAAGCCTCTTCCACAAGGAAAAAGACAGCTTGTATAGAGGGTGTACGAGGCGTATAGGCTCTGTATACACAGAAAACAGACCTTCCTTAAACAAAGAGGAGGAGGACAGGTAGAGGGAAAGAGGAGAGCAAGAAGAGGAATGAACATTTATTGTTAAAGGAAATAAGAGAGATGGTTGTCCCATCGCAGCCCGCTGTGAGGCTGTGCTTCAGGTGAGAGAGGCCAGGTTAGCTTGTGAATTATGCATATCAGCAGTGGTAAGAAACAAGTTGAATGCTGGAGAAATGGTCCACCTCTTCAGAATGATTGCTCACATTTGTCCTCTCCTTTCTCTGCATACGAGTGTCAGCGAACGCAGCATGGATTGGTTGACAGTAAACCTGTGTTAACGCATCTGCCTTTGTTTGTACTTCTGCACACTCTATACGTGCATCAGAATGTGTATGAATGTGCAGAGCTAGAGAGGTAAACAGATAGTACTCTCTCACACACACACACACACACACACACACACACACACACACACACACATGCACTCCTCATCACACAACCTGCCCCCCTCCCTCCCTCCCCACTCTGTTTGTCCTCAGGTCCTATTCCCCCCTTCTTCCCTTCTCACCCTCCTCTCCCTCCCATGTGTCCCCGCTGTCCTAATCCCTTCCCAGGCAGGAAGGCCCTAATTGAGGGTGCAGGCTTCAGTTTGTGGCCTGTGGGCGCCCATTACTGTGTTTTCATAAGCAAGTGAGGCCTGCCTGACTGATTCAATATTCATGTGTCTGCCAGCTACTCCTGGCCCAGCACGCAGAGACTTCACCACTGTCAAATTAGCCCTGCATAGTAAATAACAGAGTGAGAGAAAGAGAGTGAGGAAGACTGAGAGAGGTGGAGGGTGCAGCAGAGAGAGAGAGAGAGAATTTTTGAGTTGGTTGTCAGTTGGAAGGAAGTACAGTAGCTTGAGAGGCAATTCTTTTGTTTGTTCATTAAAATTGAATTCCAGCATCACCTCAGATGTACCCCGTTTTTCCTGTTATCAAGTGACGCTTACAAGGAACCGAATTCAAATACAGTGCAATATTTAATTTGCTACATCTTAAGGTTTTTGCTTAATCTAAAATGATACGATGACATGTCAAAACATTGTGGGGACAAGAGATCGACAGTTTGCAAGTTCCCTTTCTGTCAGTCACTTAACCCCTGGAAGTACACGGACTAGGGGGCTGATGCATTCTTTATTATTTCTCAGCTAGATGTTTCAACAAGGTGACTGTCGCCGCTGTGATGATGTGCAGCCAAAACAGAGGCAGCACGTCTCCAAATATTTTCCTTTTAGCATACAGAAGTAGTAAGCCATTTGGAAGACGTAAACTCTGCTCGATTAGTTTTTTAAATTTATTTTTAGTTTTCACTGCAGTGCAGAATCTTTGTGTTCACATCTGGTTTTCAGCAGTGTGAAGTGGGTGTACTACACAGTACTGGCATGCATAAATGAACCATCAGGTTTTTTGTTAAAAGCAACCGCACCAGAATTGGCCCCTGTGGCTTCTGATTAGAATTGCTAATACCGTTGAGCATAATTAGTGAACATTCTTGGATGTTGTATGTCAAGAAACCTTTGGCCCTTCTGAGAGCTAACCTCCATCTCTGGATTTTCTCTATCCTAGGTGCCCCGTGCTACTCCAAACCCCCGTCCCTGCTGGGCCCGTACCCGCGCAACCCACCCTTTGACTACCCCTGGGGCTTCAACCCCTACCTCCCAGGGGCCTTCTCTCTCAATAACTGCCCCAAAGTGCCCCCTGGCTCCCTCTACCCCTCCCAGTTTTACCCCAACCCTTTGCAGAGCAGCCTTTCCCAGCTGCCTCACCCCTTCTCCTCCCTGCTCCCCCCAGGGGAGGCAGGTGGGGGTGAGAGGGGAGCAGCGGGGCAAACCGGAGGGACAAATGGCACGGCGGGTGGTCAGCCAGTCAGACTCTTCCTGCCACCCTACCCGGGGAGCCTGTCAATGGGTCGGACGGACATTGGCAATGGGGCGTCATTGGGGGAAAGGGAAAGGGGGGAGGCCAATCCTCCAGGCACGGGGCTGAGTCTGGGGCTGGGAGCGGTCGCCCTAGGAGCCGGGACTGGAACAGGCCAGCAGAGCCCCACGGAGAGGAGAGGAGGGGTGAAGCAGGACCCAGAGTCAGACTCAGACCTGGAGATCACAGACCTGAGCGACTGCAGCTCAGACAACGAAAACGAGCACGAATTCGGCATCAGGAAGGAATCCAGCCTGGCGAACCGATCACAGATAGTGTTGGATGGAAAGAAAGGGAGCGGGCTGCCACCCATCTCCTCTCTCCCCCCGCCAGCATCCCCACATCCTCTGAAGAGCCTGATGCCCATCAGTCCTCCACCCCCATCCCTGCCTCGGTCGCTTTCCCCCTCCATGGCTTTGCATGAAAGACACAGGGAGACAGAGACTCTCAAAATGATACACAGCTAATACATTCTCTCCTGCGTCCACCATCTTGCCACTCTGTGCTCTGATAACTCTCTTTTTCTCTCCTATCTTTTCTCTGACACACTTTTCTGCTTTAAATTGTCAACTCCCCCAATCACTCTTGATAGATCCTTTTTCCAGGAAAAGCAGTTATGTTCTTTACTTCTAAAATTACTGTTTCCCTGTTTGCTGTGTAAGTTTTTAACTTGCCCACAGTCCATTAATTTACCGACTTGTCCGTCTTAGAATATATGGGGCGTACAGTTTTTAGAGTATCGGCTGTCTGTATCACCATCTTGTCCTTTCTGTTTTGATCTCTCACACCAAATGATCGCCCCCATGGTTTGTACACTCGTTTTAAGCGTTGCCAGCAGTGCTCTACAATTTGCTGTCTGCAGCCCAGCTATGATAGAAAGCAGTGAGGTGGTAAATTACAATGCAGCAATGCCTGCCTTGACAAACATTAACAAACAACATCCCTATACTAACAGAACAGAACAACAAATAATGCTCTGATCGATCCAATTTTACAGATTTGTCCTGTAATTCTTGAGATTTGAACTATATGTATAATCACCCTGACTTTTGAGACATAGTCAAATACTGCCACCTAGTGGTCATTTCAGTCAACGACCCCTTCAATGAAATCATCTCATCTCCGTAATCCCGTGAGTAAAATTGTTGCCCCCAAGTTGATTTTGCACTTACTTTTATATGATATTGTTTCTTGCGGGTTAATTTAAATGTTAAAAATCCACATTTCTAATAGTGTTAACTGTGATAGTCTGTGAATATTTATTTTTGTCTGTGGTTCAAGTATTTCCTGCACATTTTCTAGAAGGAAAGAAAAAGAGAGCAGAGGGAGCTGGACCAATCTAGAAATTTGTAAGAATATTTCTGTGTATATATTTTATTATGGTGTACATTACATTTAATTATTATTCACTATGATAAGATTTAGCTGTATTGTTGTGATTTAATTCAGTATTTAAACATGTTGGAAAAATTATAAGCTTAGGTGTATCAAAGTTTAAATTATTAATGGCAGAAGATCTGCACTCTGAAGATGTTTTTCTATGATGAGGACAGAGTTCACACTGGGAATTGTCTCTGATTTTCTCAACCCCAATTAATTGTGCCCTTTGGTCATTTTTGCCAGATGCCCAATGTACAAACCTTTTGGGTTCAAAAATATGCTGGTAGACTTATTTTTATAGTTAGCATTCACCCAGTGTAACTGTACTGTAATTAGTCTAATGTGAATAATATTGGTCTTTGCATTTTCTTTTTTAAATCCTCCCCCCAAAATCTGTTTTGATTATTTTTCAATCAGTGCTTTTTGTCCATGCCAGCAGCAGGGCAATTGGGTTTTTTGAGGACATTAAACAGTGGGGGGAAAAATATTCATAAACGGTTTATCTTTGCTCTACCCAGATCTAATGAAAAAACACCCTTCCTCCGGCCTGGTTTCTCAGCACAGAGTGAACACTAAACCATATTGTACAGCTTCATAGCCTTTATAGCCTATGGTTTGTCAAACAGTGGCGGTATACGATTAGTTGTGAAAGCTCTATTGTAAAGTTAATGTAAAGCTCTATGTTTGTTGAGTTGCTACAGGAAAGGCCTCCAGTCACCTCCACGTGGCATACACTAACTAACAGCTGTAAATACTGTTTCCTTTGTGTGTGTATGTGTGTGTACACATCCAAAAATGACAATGCAGTGGTTTTAACTGTCATCTCTCTTTGTTTTACTGTAAAGAGGAAAAATGGAAAGTGCAAAAAAGAAGAAAAAGATAAATATCTTCAAAAGCAATAAACATTATTCTGGATAGTGGACTGTTGTTGACTGTGATTCATTGTGTGACATTGAGGAACGACAGGTAGCTGTTCCGTCAAATTTCTATCATAGTGTTTGAAATTCATTGCAGGTTTTTCATCACCTAGTTATTTATGCCATTTATTTATTGATGCCTCGATAAAGACATATTATATGTATATAGTATATATTTAAACATTTGGAATTAAAATACATTTTCCTATCTGATCACGTTATATCTCCCGTAGTTAGTAAATTATAATATAAACAATACAGATGTTACTAAAAAAGAATTGCACTGCACTGATACAAAATAGTGCTGTAATTCTTTTGCATTCCTGCAAATATGTGATTCAGTAATGCCATAAAATTATTTGCACTAGCTTACGGTAGAGAGCTACTTCGTGAAGAAATTAAGAATTTAAAATTGAGAAGTTTGATTTCATCATAGCAAAGTGATATGGATTTCTGTTAAAAACAGCCCATATTCTGTCCTCACTTTATTAGATTAATGAAATTGGATTGGATTAACTGAATAACCAGAGAATAACTGATAAAAGTAATATATAAATTCTAATGCTAACCATGTCATGTATTTTCACATCTTGTTCCTAATTTGGTGTATTGAAGTTTTCTTGTTTTACTTTCAATTCTGACACAATAATTGTGAAAACACACATTATTTTTTTACACAATAATAATAATAATAATAATAATGATAATACAGTCTGTAGAACATGTTCCTACATTACAAGGATACCTGCAGACGAGGTCATGACCATTCAGACACACATACACATTTTAATACTTAAATGCTGACTGTTACAAACTCAGCTGGACTTATTTTTTGGGCTTGTATTTTATCACTATTACATTTTATTATAGGCTTATACCATACTTCCAATTAATGGTAGAAATAGCAGTTCATTCAACACGTGTGCTGATAAAAAATGCAGACAATAAACAATATATTTTTCTTCGCCGTCTCTGTCATCTGCACCACAAATCAGGAAATCACTAGTTTGAATGCATATCCAAGGTGTGAGACAGCGTCTGCAAAGGTTTGGGAAGTCATAACCTGAGTGAGGAACACGTCCCCCAGACCTTACTCCCAAAGCAGACACAGTCTTCTCTGCAGTTGTGATGATCAATGACATGACGTATGAGGTCTTAAAACATCTTTTAAGTAAATATGCACCGTTTGAACATAAAGGGCACGACAGAGGAATGTTTGTACAGTCGCACAGCAGAGGAAACAAACTTGTGACCTTAACTATCACATCAACAATGTTAAATCGCCTTGTGTGACAACTAGATTCAATCAAGGTTGTGACCATGATACAAACAATGAGGAGTGAACCTGATGGGAAAGCAGACAGAGAGTCTAGTAGGAAGGACCACAGTAGGAAATGACAAGGTCCTCATTATATTGCAGTTCATTGTTAGCCCGACGGGAACCTCTGTGTCAGTGTTACAATGACCATTCAGACACACACACGCATTTTAATGCTTAAATACTGGCCGATGCAATCCCTATTGAACTTGTCTGTGTTTGAATATGTTTATAATAGGTCTGCCGCAGCTCCAGTTGAGAGTATAGAAGTTGCAGTTTGTTCAGCCAATTTTGAAATGATCTAAGGTTTGAGTCCTTCCTGCACGCCTGGGGTTTAAAAAGGGAGATAACAGAATGAATTGTACAGCCCCAAATAGACTATTTCAAGCCACCATGGACAAACAAACAAAGGAAATTTGAACCTCTACAAGTCCAGGAAAACTGATTATGATGACGATCATGTGATATTAAACTGACCTTGAGGTGAGATTGTAGCGTCAGCTGCTGTTTCCAAGGTTATGAATGAACTTTGAACCTCAGATTTTATTCTGTTGTGACACAACTTCGGCTGAGCCATTAAACCCTTAAAGATTTACTAAACAGACAACAGACAGGCAGATTTTTTGTAGACTAGGGATTGGTCACATTATTTTGAGAGTACAGGTCAAATTGTTAGGTCAGTGCAGTAAGTTAAACTGCAGATGGGAAGGGACCAGGTCGTGTCTTTGTTTCTCCACAAGGTGGCGCAAGGAGGCCAGAATAGAAACGAGGCAACCGGTGACCAAGTAGGGAGCAAAGTTTGATTTGAGCAACCAACTCTGTAAACAGTTGTTTTGATTTCACGACAGACAGATGTTCTCTACGGTGTTTTAAACATTTGTAATCTGTCCAAACTGGCTCCACAGTAGGGTGTGCAATTTATTTATGGACAGATATGAGGTAGCAGATCAGCTGTGGAAAAAAAAAAGAACATAATTTATGTTTCATACAGTAGATCTTGGTTGTTAAGGGGCAAATAAAAGACTAATTTAGGAAGAAAGCACCTTTTCTGTTGGCTGCACGAGTTTCGGACACTAATACTGATGATAAGAGAGAAATCAGCTTTTGGCTTTCTCAAAGTTAATGGAGGAAATTGGCAAATAGCCTAAATATCAGATAATTAGTAAAACGTTGGACATTGAAAGCAGTGTTGTAAACTTCAAATAACATACACGACACATTGACATATCTTGGCCACGTGTTTCGTAGAGACTAATGTGTCGCTTTTACGAAATACAAACAGTGTAAAAAGGTAAACATCGAGCTTGTAAGTTATTCACTTACAGCGCAGAGTGGGGACTCAATGGGGAAGGGTTACTGTGCAACACAGTGCGGAAACAAGCCGTTTAAACGCTTTACTTTTTTTTTTTTTTTTTTTTTTTTTAATTAACAGTCGAGCTCGTAAAAAAACAGACAAGCAAATAACTACAGTAGGCTACAACCCACGTTTTTGTTTACGTGTTATCGGACACACTGTGCTCGATAATTTTGAAAACGCCAAATCTTTATTTTTGGCCGTCTGTGCTTCTTTTCTTTCCCCCTTTTTTTTTTTTTTTTTTTTTTGAATGTGTACTTCCGCGTACAATGTTTTTTTCCCACTGACACACGACAACTTTCGAACAGGAAACCTATTGGACGCTTCGACTGTCGTTTTCTCTGTATTTACGGGTGAGTATATTATTTTAACACCACGCCGACGGACATTATATAGAGGTTGAACTTTTACGGCCCCGTGTGGTAAACGTAAAGTCGTCATGGATGTTTGTTTTACCGAGAGAAACGGCTCACCTCCCTCCCCTCCTACAGCCCGAGCTGCAGACGGTAGCGTCCGCACACAGGAATGCTGTTCTCGGCTGTCTGCGCTACATATCTCGCCCTCTCTGGATGAAAAAAAAAAGAAAAAAAAGAAAAAAGAAACCGAACTGATAACGGTTTTATTTAACATTTTTGTTAATGAATGTAACATTGGAACAAAAAAGGCTCTCGTCGGGAAACGTGAAGTGTGTGTCAGAAGCATGGAAGTAGCAGTTATGAAGGTATAACAACTTCAGGTAGCAGAGTTGGACGGCGTGTATTTTCTGGCAGAGCCATCCAGGATTTTACGTCTTCTGATCCACAAACAAATCACTTTAATATCCTCAAAGGGAGTTATGCTGTGTTATTTGTAGTCAGTGGAGAGTTTATAGCTGGTGACCTTGTGAAAGTTTATGTATTATCTTCTTTGCAAGAGTATCCTTCTGACATTTATCACAGGAGTACTGCAGTTGTTTTATAATAAGGACAATACAGCTGTAGAATATGACCCTGCTTGTATTTTTTCTTCTTAATTGTCTTTTGATGTTGTTTTCTGCTCTGTCCATTGGAATCACAACAGTGTGATTACATAGACTTGGGTAATCAGTGCCAGATCAAGCTTTTTCTTTTCCTCTTATTTATTTGTCAGCATTGTTTTTTGTACAACATGAAAGGAGGCTACAAACCTGCTGCACAGTATGACATGAGTCCCTCCCAGTTTTCCTATAGCACTCTCTCGTCTGATGATCAGCCTATATAGAGTGGGGGTTTCAGTGCAGACAGTGTTCAGTAATTAGTGTCTGAATATAATTGATTACCCATGATGATTTTGCCTTGTGAAACAGAGGACATTGGCAGTGCACACTAGGTGAGAGAGAGAGTTTCCTGCGCTCACAGGAAACTGCAATTACTGTACATCTAGTGTGGCTTCATTATCTTGCTGCAGTCATTAACTAAAGATAGGAGGCTGGAACAGTGTGGGCTGTGCTTGCCAGCAAGCTGTTATGTTTTCACTAATCACTCCTCAAAGAACAACATTTTTTTTTTTTTTTTTTTTTTTTTTTTTTGTTAAGTCAAGTTGCCAGGCCAGTTTGTCTTATTTGTGCCTCTATGGCTTTCACTCCTTCGGGCTTTAAGTCTGCAAGCGTGAGCTCTGTCTAAGCAAACTCATTATTCCAGTGAATGAACAATTAATAATGTTTAGACGGTGCCATGTGTGTGTTAAGGGCATTGCAGGCAGCGGTTTCAGAGACTGTGATGTGTTCCCAGCCTGCCTGCTGCACCCCAGAGGCCCCATGTGAAGCAGACCCTGCCACTTCCTGTTACGCTGTGCTAGACTAGAGGAGCACTGCACTTGTCATCTTTCTCTCTCTCTCCACGTTTTACAAGTGCAGGCTTGTCTGGAGCCCAAAGGCTACCTTCTCTTCCTTTTAAAGGAATGTTGGCTTTAATCTGAGTTGCTGTGCCGCTCTCTCCCTCTCTGCCTCTCACTCTCTCTATTGTCATAGGCCTACGTAAACTCACCCACATCCACTGTCTCTCAGCAGGCAGGAAGATAAACTTTGATTGGGCTACAGCAAGGCGTAACAGTGGTTGTTAGCCTCTATGAGAGATAGCCAACAACTGGAATGACAGGTAATGGCACCCACAGTGGAACAGCCAGGGGGTGTCCTAAGGGCCTGGAGCTGTGTTGCTGGCAAGCTAATAATTTACTGTAGCCAGGCTCGGACTTCAAAGAGAACACAGGTATTCTTCTCTGGTTGCAGTTAGATTGATGCACAGGCAGCAGATAATGAGAGACAGAGCGGACTGGGCTGCTCTTCTTCTCTCTGTGGGTCAGAAGTGATATCTACTGATTCCTCCTGAATGAGCTCAGTGGGTGAGGCGCGGTGAAGTTACAAAAGTGCGAGTGTGAGTGCACAGGAAGGTGGTTATGCTGCACTGCGCCTGTGACACAACACCTGAAACCACAGCTAATCTCAGCAATGAGCGAGCAAGGTGACACACTGTCACTGTGGGTTTCTGCAATTGTTTGCATGGGTCACTCATGGATACATATGTTATTAAAAATATATAAAAAGTGAGACAACAGAGATTTGGCAGCCAGTAGACATTTCTATTCCTTTAATATCTGTGATTGTCATAGACCATTTGCAGGCAATGTTGTAAATCAGTCAGCAGGATTTCATTTTTGCATCAGTGTGATGATGTGCCTTGATTTGACCGGTATTTATCAAATTATAAACTAAACAGACATTCCCATCTGGTTATTTTATCTATAAATGGTTCCTTAATTGAATTTTCAGAGAATAGTCTGAACCAAAGACAGCAGCATAAAAGACAAAATCATACTAAAACAGAAAACAATAGGCCTTTCACTAAGCGCAGATGTAAATAATAAAATTAATAATGGATGAATTCCATTTAGCTGCTTCAGTTTCAGGGTCCTGGTATTGTACATGTTGTCGCACTGTCATGGCTTACTGGGAGACTGGAATAAAAAGGAGCCATAGTTGATGTTATTAGTAATTTTTTCTCCTATGATGAGTCAAAATGTCTGCTGTGGAAAAAGACCTACACTAAAAAAAGGCAAAGGCTGTCTCTGAAATCACTTTCTCATTCACTTCGTTATTCAGATACTCAAATAAAATGGCAGACAGTTCATATTTACACTCTATAGTAAATAGGGAGTGATTTTAGGACACAACCAACAAAGAGCTTTGTACAGAGACAAATACCAGTGGAGACATTTACCATAAAATTAACACTATGGATTATATTGCTGTAAATATAGTGTTATATACTGTAATAGAAGATATTAACCATATTGCCCATCACTAGTATGTGGCTGTAATTGAATGGAGTTTTCTAAATAGCTTTACTGGGTAACTCCAGTGATTTTAGTATTGCACATCCACAAAGTTGGGAGACTTGTGAGAGACTAAAGCGGCAGCGGCCAACATATCCTGACTTAATATGGGTCAAGCTCCAAAAACACTTCCCTTCACTTCCCATATTGCAACTCAATAGTGTCTTTCATTAGGCCCTCTCTGCCTGGCAAATGCCCACATGTTTAAAACCCCACACCCATAGCTTCTAACGCTGTCTCCAAGCACAAGGCGAGATAACCCTGATGACATCACTGTGACATCGTCAGGGTTATTTTCTCAGACTTTACAAAGCTCGCTCCAGAGAGCCACACAAGACATTTTACAACAGATTTCGCAGGCAGAGTAGTACTCCCCATGAGGAGTAAACTGACCTGTATTTGTACAATTGGTGGAATACCCCTTTAAAAAAGTAACATAATATTATTAGAGCATTGCAGCTCACACTCATCTGTACTGACCTGTTCTGCCCCTTGTCTGAGCGGACAAAGTGTTTTTAATGTAGACAAAACATTGATTATTGTTTTCAGGAGTTAGTTTCAGAGCATTCATTGTAAAGCTAGAACATGAGTTCAACTGTTCGGTAGTCAGATGGTATCAGCTCATTCACAGGACAATGATTTTTAAGTTCAAGTAGCTCACACAGGCAGCTCAGAGAATTCAGCCGCCAATCTCTGTCATCTCTCTGCTGTCATTCACACACTGCAGTCAAACTAGACAAGGGTCCCTGCTCGCAGTATGCATGGTCAACTTGTGTGAATGTGTGAAACATGTGAGTCACAACTGAAGGACCCAAAACCAGGGGCCAAAACGAATGCAGCCAATCTCACTGTGAGCGTTTACGTGCTCTCTCGCTCTTGAAGAGGATTTTGTGAAAGCATAACCTGTGCAGCCGCAGCAGCTTGTTCCTCACACTCTGAAAAAAGGTAGAAAATGGAAAGAGGTTGCATCCGTCCGTCCAAGTGTGAGTCAGAGAGATTGGCTGGAAAGCTGATGTGACGGAGAGAGTGTGAGCGAGCGAGAGAGGGAGGAAACAGAGAATGAGCTCTTTCATTTAAGGGTCAGGGTGGAAAAAGCGAGACTAGACTCCATAGATGATGTTTACTCTTGAGGAGTGAAAGATGGGGGGTATGGTGGGGTGAAAGGTCCTCCAGTCTGAGTGAGTGTGCAGACAGTGTGCTGGCTGTATGTTAGCGCTCAGGCCTTTAGGAACAAAAAGGAATCTTGTATTTGTCATATTGTAATAAATGTTGCAACACTGCAGATACATGATAATGACACTGAAACAGCTCACTGAAACTCATAATTTCCATTGTCACTCTGAATAATGCCAAAAGGCTTCATTAGCCGCTACTGGCATAACACACCCGAGTCTCTAACTGAACTGTCGGTGGTCGAGTTGCATGGTGGGTAATGTAGGTTGCAGGTTTTGATAAGGAAGAAGAAGATAGATTACTCTTTTAACTTGGCTATTTTGGCTGTAGACAGTCAAATATGGAAGTTATCAGCTCTATTGTTTGCCTTGAGTGTTAGCTAACCAAAGTTGGAGTCATTATTTCTTTGTAGATATAGATTTAAATTTGAGGTAAAATATTGATTATGTAGTCAGTACAGAGATCTGTCTGGGATAAAGACTGAATTGTCCCTTGATGCCTTATTATCCTGAGACTATCCTGAGAGAGATAAGAATGTTGTGTATATGGATTGCACAATATTGGCATGAGGGCAGCATCATGAACCAAGGTGTACTTGTGTGCAAGTACAGAGGCATTTTTTGGCCTCGGAGACTTTCAATTCTCGGCAGGCTAAATTCCTTCCAAAAATATTTGGTATCAGCTTGCTGTTGCTGCTTTGTTTGGTATTGTCTTAAAATCAGCAGCTAATGAATGTTGGGCACACAAATGCAAATACACAGACAGCAGGTTTTGTCACAAAATCAGAGGTTTCTGTGTTTGGGCCTTAGCAGTTACACACACACACACACACACACACACACACACACACGCACACATGGAAGCAGTTAGGCCAAGCTGGAGGTTCACTGGGAACTGCCAATCCATGCCAGTCGATTGGCCCCGGCCTATCAACTGTTTCCATGAAGCCAATGACCTCTATATGGGGACAGGGAGAGAGAGAGAGTGGATGGATGGAGGGGGTGGGTTTGGGTGGGGGTGGCAGTTTGTTGGAGCAGGAGAGTGAAGTGTACTTTGGCTCAGAGGAGAGACGAGAGAGAATGAAGAGAAGGTGTGTTAAGCCTCGGTGAATGTGCATGGCTGTGTGCATGAAGAAGGGAGGGAGGTTCAGCAGCAGCTTGTTATTTGGGATAGCTTGTTTAACATCGCCCTCAAAACGCTGGGAAGTCTTGCGCTGAGATTGGGGGTTGTTCAGCATCATTAAAAACCTCTGAGAGCGATGTCTACTCAACCAAACTCATATGAGGAGAAGGTCAATGATTCTCTGCAGCGGTTGCATCCAAGTAAAATCATATCAAGAAAAGGTCACTGCAGTAAGACTCTCAGATGAGACATTTCAGTGGTGCAAAAAGTCCTTTTGAAATTGCGGAAACCCAGGGGGATTCAACAATATGATTCCTTTGGACTTATAGCTGAAAAAAAATAGGTAGGATCCAGTGAAGCAATGAAAAGACCTGCCTTTGTTTTCCCTGCGCTGTTGGCCATAATCTTATTTTAGCCACTATGTAATGGTCGTTGAAATTACATAATTGGCCCTTGTCTGCCGGCCATGAATGCACTGGCTGTCTTGGAGCGATCGTACAAGGGGCCGCTTTATTTTAGGCTAAAGGTGGAGGAGATGAAGGAGGGAGGTTAAGAGAGAAAGGAAAATGAAACAGAAGATGTAGAAAGATGAAATATACAGAAAGAAGGGATGGTAGAAGAAAAAAGCATGTGGTAGTCAAAAAGAGAAGGAAAAAATGTTTGAGAAGACATATTCTTACACCTTCACCGCAGACGAGCCTCTCCTTCTCTCATGCATACACTGATGTCACTTCCATGTTCACACACTATGCTGTGCTACACTATCTTCAGTATCTCACACAGTGCACCCTCTCCGCTGTTGTTTGCTTACTGCCAGTGCAGTGACGAGATTTCTGGGCATAACTTGCCCTCTGTAATGTTCAGGCCGCTGTTCTGTTGCCCTTTTACCTTGTTAAACTAACATGCAGACATTCATTCACATTAGGCCTTGTTATCTTGAAATGTCTTATCTCTGTGAATTGATAAGAGACTTATCTTCAATCAAGTCGGTATTTATAGAATAGTTTAAGATCCTTGTGTTGTCTGTTGGGCTAATCTGTTCAAAAGTAATGCCTTTTTTTTCGCACTTTCAATAAGTTGGGGTCTTGCGAAAGATGGCTTTTAAAAAAAAAAAGAGAGGTCAGCTCAGTTTGAAATGTCCTGACTTTCATTCACTAGTATTGGTCAAGCACTTCCCATAATGCAACTCCATAGCGTCTTTCATCAGACCTTCTATGTCTGGTAATAAATGCCCACGTTTTTTCAAATTCTACACCCCCAGTTTGTTCATAATCCCAATTTAGGAAAGCTGCCTCCGAAGCCACATTATACGATTGAGTAGTGTTCCCCATGACGTGTAAACTAGGGCTGCCAAGATTAGTCGACTAGTCACGATTACGTCGACTATCAAAATCGTCGACGACTAATTTAATAATCGACGTCGTCGTTTATTTTTTGAAGCTTTGTTTTTCTCTCCAAACTGCCGCTGTAGCTTCCGCTGCCTTGTCTGCCTTTCTGTCCTTGACGCACATGCGCAGTAGTGGTAATCGGGGTCAGCCGTGATGTCACCGGAGAAGTTGTGCCCAGTATCAACAGTATCATGGCTAGCCGCAAACGGAGCATTTTATCAAGAGAAATGAAAAGAATGTGCAATGCAAAATCTGCAAGGCAGAACTTGCCTTCCATGGGAGCACTACAGCGATGCGCGGGCATTTGAAAAGAAAGCACGTTGTTGTAGCTGAATCTGATTCAATTTCTGACGAAGAGGGACAGTTAGCTTCAACAGTGAGCTACTTACTTATATTGATAGCTGTAAACGTTAACATTAATGATGACGATTTCATATGTTATGTGTTTGCTGTAACGTTATAACAGTGATGTCATGTTTGAATAGGAAATGTGATAACGCTAATGTTTTATAACGCTACGTTACAGTGCTAAAAAAATACGGTCCTCTTCAATGGACAGCTTTGTTACCAAGGCAACAACATGCACACCTGGGCAGGTAAATGTCCTGACTGAAGCAATCTGGAACATGTTGGTGACGGACATGAGACCCCTGTCCATGGTTGGCGATGAAGCTGCTACAAGCTGCAAAGTTCATTAAAAGTTGAATGGACTGTCATCTTAATTGTCTTTATTTTTTAGTTAGCACATACCTTAAACACTTCAAGCTGGAAGCTAATGATGGTTATATAAGAGCAGCTGCATGCTGGTGCGATACGCTGCAATTTAAGTATGATCCGTTTAGTCGACTAATCGAAAAAAATAATCGGTGACTAGTCGATTATCAAAATAATCGTTTGTGGCAGCCCTAGTGTAAACTGAACTTTATGTGTAAAGTCAGTGGTGTGTGTGTCACTTTTAAGGCAGCGTTTGAGTGCCTTCTTCGCCTACAACAGAATACTTGTAACCCCAACAATTAGTGAGTTGTGCACTCAAATGTCAGAATATTAGTTTGCGTTTAAAGCAACATCGTGTGGTTCAAAAATGAGTAAACTTGTTGTTTTCTTTTTTGCATATTTGCAAAAAGAGAGGCGTAACTACTGTATTACATTTGCATATTTGCAGTCAAGCGTGTTTAATATGTTATTGTGTTATTTGCCTTACAATCGTGACATTTTATAGTTTAATATACTGAACAATTGCACAGACTTTAGAGCATGTTTTCACTGAGGTGTATTCTCTGCCAGCTGCAGAGAAAACACCTCAGTGAAAGGTTGTAAGCTTTTAGGTGTAGGTCTTTGCTCCAGCACAGTTTCTGAATGCTTCTATGCTTGTTAGACTTTCCAGAGTTTCTCACACTTATGTTTCCATCGCCTGTTTTTTTTCTTTCTTTCCACTGTTACTGCCTTGTACTTCATTTCTTGCTGCATTGTGTCCCCTCTTTTAATTTCTTCTCCATGCTCTCTCTCCTCCTCCTCCTCCCTCCTCACTAGTCCCCTTGCTTTCTTTCTCTGTTTAGTCTATAGGTTTCATATAGGCTAGTGCTTTCAGCCAGTCATGTTTACCAGTCCTAGTCTAGTTTATGAATGCAGTACAGGCCATGAAGTCAGTAAAAGTGCAAAAAATTAATTAGTTAATTTCCTAAGTTCTTTGAAAGCCTGAAAAATTGTGGAAAATAATTCATTTTCATGTTGAATCCCACTTTTATTTCATTCCTATTTGCCATGGTGTATCAGTCTCAAAGCCATCATACTGCCAAAAATGGTGTGCACGTAAACCCTGCAGTTTTAGGCCATCCTCTCCTGCTCACACTCATTTCTCACGAGCTCACTGTTCCTCATTTGTTCATCACTGGCTTTCGTTCATGCTGTGCGGTTAACTTCCTTTTCTGGTTCCCATGTGAGCTTGAGATGAGTAGCACGGGAGGTGTGTTTTGATGCAGCTTTGACTGTCATGTCTCTTGCGGAAACACTCGTGGGTGCTTATTTTTTCACTTTTTCTCACTCTCCCTCCTTCTCTCTGTCTCATGTTCTCTCTCTCTCTCCCTCTTTTCATCTGATAGGTCATACAAGAAATGGCTCTGATAGCTTCCTGAGGAAATTACACCCACTTCCTGTCTGTGTGCCTCCCCATTTGCCACCTTCCACTCCCTCAGTTTTTCTTCTTCTTCTTCTTCTTGTTCTTTGCTCAGGCGCCTCAGGGAGCAGCTGCTGGAGGAGCAGTGGTGCTGGCAGGAATCCCCCCCACTCACTGCTAATGAGGCTGTGGCCTGATATGAGAGCCAGATAAACAGCAGTACAAACACAGCAAGCTATAGTCATTAGCTGCAGGCCTATTTTTGGACACTGCCCTCATACCATATAGAGGACAGGACACAGCCTATTGTGACCGAGTGTAAGAAGAGAACAGTGACCTATGCTTATACAATGGATTCTGTGGCCAGGTGCATCTAGTAATTGTGAATGAATGAAACTCTAATTTTAGTGATTTCAGTGCAGGAAGATATATAAGTGTCCCCTCTCCAGCTGGTACCTATACTGACTCATTTGGTTGCCTACACATGATCAACAGCAGCACGCTTTACACTGGCTTGAGGCAGAAAGCATGCGGGTGTGCAACAATAAGCAGTTCCACTTAATGATGAACTTTGTTCTCAGGTTGGTCCTGAAACACATGATATCGGCACACTTCTACTCATAACATTTTGTGGTGCCACTTAGGAGCACCTGCATGAATAAGCACTGTATAATTTGACCTGGTCCTGGTCCACTAAACTTATCACACTCCCCTCTGACAGTCACTGTCAGACAGTCACAGGTGTGGGCCCCCCCTCCGGTTGCGGTATGGATGCTGAAGATACCCACTTCGGGGTGAGGTCACAGTTTAACTCCTCCTCTCTTCTCAGTCTGAGGGGTTTTACTAAAACAGCTCATTTTTAGCTAACGGTTTCATAATGGACGTGGGGTTTGCATAAGTGCTGATGTAACAGTGACTCAGTTATTATTAGGCTGCAGCGTAACCTCTTAGTGACCTGGTAGAAATATGAAATACTAAACTGTGCTGCTACTTTGTCTAAATGTTCAAGAGGTCTGATGAGATGAGTGCTGTTTTTAACAAATGTACAGTATTAGAGCTCGGCCTGATCGGCCTAGAGATGGAGAGGAATGCTGTTGTAAAGACCAGTTGTCATATAACACACACCCCCGCGCGCACGCGCACACACGTACACTGGCAGCTCCCCACAATCATATAGGAATGGCTCCCTCCCACATACGTGCTCAGTCTTAACCCACACACACACAAAGGCATGTACGCTTGATGGCTATCACTGGATTGATGCCACCTGACACTTAGTTAGTACTGGAATGTGATGGGAGGGAGGGGAGGGTGGGGTGGGGGTGGGGGGGCAGCTGCCGACTCTCAGGAGCACCAGAGCTGGTCTCTGCACTTCTCGGACGCTCTGTTCAAATACTGTATACTCTTGGTGGTCTTCTCTTTCTCCCTCAGCCACGTCTGTATCAGCCAGGACAGACCCCTCACAGTTTGGAGCTCATGCTAGCTATCATGTACTAATGGAGGTGAAGGGAAGAGGGTCCGGTTACTGTTGAAACTCTCAGACTGTCTCCATCTGTTGTCTGAACTGTGCCATATGCTGGAATGTACCACTTGGCTCCTTCTGGGCAGAGGAGGCTCCCACTCCTGCCCCCTCTACAAACTTGTGCTCTTTAAACGCAGTTGACCTTCCCCACTTCCCTCTGAGTAACCGCAATTAGCTTCCCCCCTGACTCCTCCAATTTATCTGAGTATGAACATGTATTACAGTAACTCCCATCTCATGCAAGACATGACAGTGACAAGGGATTGGCTTCAGCATCTCCTGTAATGAGGAGGCTGAAATGCTGTAATCAGTCGTTCATCATAGAAGCAGCAATGTTTCACAAGCATCTTCTGCTTTTGCATCTTAACTGAAGTTTAACAGGCAACTGAGATGGAAACAGAAATCAGTCACTATCAGTGCATCTTTAGAGCTGCAATGATTAGTGGATTAATCGATAGAAAAAAAAATCATCCACAGCTGGTCTTACATTATTGTAAACTGAATATTTTAGACTTAGTCAGACAAAACAATAAAATTTAATGACATCAGGCTTGACCTCTATGATATTGTGAAGGGCATTTTTCACAGTTTTTTTTTTTAGGTTATATAGACCAAACAATTAATTGATTCATTGAGAAAATAATCAGCATATTAATCAGTAATAAAAAATAATAATTAATTGCAGCCATACTTGCATTTATTTAGTTCTGACACTTCAATTGACCCTCACATTGGAACATATACAGTGACAAAAGGATAAATCTACATAAATTATTTGGAGAAAAAGGAGTTTTTTTCTCCAAATCCGAGTCTGTATCTGAATCAAAGGTTTAAGGATAGATGGTGTCGTTTGTTGTGTAGATTGTAAAGCCCTTTTAGGCAAATTTATGACTTTGGGCTACACAAATAAAATTGACTTCACATATGTTTACAGATAATGTAGGATAAACAAAGTAGGTGTGCCAACTGACAAATAATTCTTTCTTTATGAAGGTTTTCCCACCACACAGCAGCTTTTAGGCATGTTTCTGTTGTTTGCTAGCAGACCGAAGTGACGAGGAGGCACCTTCACACAATACTAAGTCAATGAAGAGCGTTGAATTGTTTTCCCCTCCGTTGTGGGCGGGGCTCTATTGTGCAGGATTTCTGGTTCCTCCTCAGTTAGCAGAGTTGTCGGTCCTACGCACCTGTCTGTCTTTAAGACTGTCTTTGTGCAAGAACAGTTGAGCTGCAACAGTGAAAGCATTTTATCTTTCCACCAGGAAATGGCTCTTCTAGTTGTTGTTGTCATGGTGACAACTTTTCTGTTTGTCTGGGTAAGGTGGCGTTGGCGGTTTCGTTTTGGCAAGGTGCTCTCGGTGGTTGGTTGGGTGTAGTTGGGTGTGTGTGTGTGTGTGAAAAAGAGGAGGTGTGTCCCTGGCTGTGTGTGTTTATGTCTATGCAGATGTGCGTTCATGGCTCTGACAGGCCTGTGGCTCACTGTTTGGCTAACCCCTCCTACGCATGTTGCTCCAACGCTGGCCTCTCTCAACCCGCAGCCCACTTGATATGGCCATGAATGAACACATTCTCTCTCTCGCTCTCAGTCTGTCTCTCTCTCTCTCTCTCTCTCTCTCTATCTATCTATCTATCTATCTATCTATCTATCTATCTATCTATCTATCTATCTATCTATCTCTGTCTCTTTACAAGAACTCACCTTGACCTCTAAGCATTTATCAGCTCTTCTGCCTACCACTGTACTCACACACACACACCGCATTCAGGCCATGAATCGAATCGCTGTTGTGTCACATTTCCTTATAAACTCTAACCACTAAGTGATTTTTCAGTTCCCACTTAACACCACTTACACAATCAGCATAACCACACATTCAGTTGTTAAATTAGACATGCATCGTATACAAAATAATGCTTTAATTGACCCGCCCACAGTTTGTATTCAAATGTATTAACAAATCTGAATGCATTGTTAATTCTGCACATCCAATCAAAATCATTTTAAATTTTTTATTGAATCTTTTTACATTATTTAGGCCTATTGGGGGTCTAGAGAACATAGTACATGAATTACCTTTATTACATGATGTGTTTTAGAGATACTTAGTATATGTACTTTTATGTTGCAATATTGATATACAGTATATCTAAATATAGTACCTTTTAAAAAAAAAAAACTCAACAAACTCAATCTAAACACCACTTTTAGATAAAGTAACTACACAGGAATGCCTGTTTTTGCCTAATCAAATGGATAAAATATGTGACAAATTAAGTTATTTGGTCACATTGATGCAACGTGAATCCAATAATGCCATAAAGCTGTTCAGAGATTTTCCCTCATTTGTCTCATACAACCAGAAATATTAAAGGTTTAGCTATCACAGTATACGTGGTATGACAAACTCTTTAGTGTATATAAATAATTTTCCAAACAAAAGTTACAAAGGGCTTTACAATGTAAAGCCAAAACAGACAACCACAGTGGTGCAATAAAATGCAATATAAAGCAAGACAGGCTTAAAACACTGTGGTCAAAAATGACAGGATGAAATAATAAAGAACTGAATAAAGTAAAATCAGGGTGAGCTTTGCGATTCAAGAAGTCTTGTAAAAGAGGACACAGACTCAGCTAAGTGCATCTTCTCAGGCAGATTGTTCCAGGTTTTTGGGGCGATCACCCCCAGTCTTTATCTTCAACTCTGCTCGAGGATCTCAGGTTAGATGAAGGTTCGTATCATCATATCACCCGACCCTGTACTGAATAAAGACCCTCAGGTACTGTCGTTCAATACCATCATACAAAATGGAATGAAATTTAAGGTAATGTTATGGAACTGTATTCATAACACTGAGTCTATAAAAGAACTCCTGATGAAATCTTCTAAAATGCTCCTTACTAACAGTTTCTCAATGCTTTTTTTGCTATAGGGACTATCGGACACACTTTTTCCCTTTGACTCATACTTACGGCTCTTCGACTCTGTACTTACACTTTGCCCTGTGTACTCACCTAGCAGTGGACAATGGTGAATGTTGTACACAGTGTAGCTGTTGGGGTGTTTGATGTGTGTTTGTGTTTCTGTGTGTGTGTTTGGGTGTTCCCTTGTAGCGGCTCTGGGTCTGCGGCCTTCAGAGGACTGAAACACAAGAGCCCTGTGATAATTGTGTGTTTTGGGTGTGTATGCGTGCAGGGGAAGTGGTGTGGGGTGTAACAGGTCGGGGGTAAATTGGTCACCCATTCTGATGCATTTTTTCCCCGTTCATGGATTTCAAAATCAAGGATTAGCTTAAACCTTTAATTTCAGATTAGTTTAGTTATATTTTTAGACCTGGAGGGGTTTACATCATGGCAGCTAGAGGAGTGTTTTCCTCTGAGTGTGTCACTGAACCCAACACTAAACTGAAGAACTATTTCCAGAGGCAAAATTTGGCCAAACTTCAGAGAAAGCTCAAATCGAAAACGCTGTTTTGCAATGCATGTTAAACACTGAATTATTCCCTCCTGATTTCATCACCTAAAGTAAATGTTTTAGTGTGGCCTGGGGGAAGTGGACCTCGGCATTTCACAGAAGACCCCCCATTTTAATAAAAATACTCAAAATTATTTAGTTAAAAACCTTTTTAATTGCTTCATTCAATTCAGTATCATTCATTATCAGTGTCCCATTCCCAGTAGCCTCAGGATTTGTAAATATTTCATGCTTTGTCAACAGTCTCCCATATCATAGTTTAAGTCATTATTATAATAAAATGTAGCAAAGTTATTTGTCAGTGAGAAAAGACGTGCAAAACTCCTGTATTGTGCTTTACCTGTGGCTGATACTTTATATTTCTTTGCCTCCCTCTCTCTCTCTCTCTCTCTCTCTCTTTCTTTCTCTTCCCTCTTTCTGCTTGATGTTATTTTTTTCTGGGAAAGTTCACAGTGTCCAAACCCTAATCTGGCTTTATGTCTGGCTCTGCTCAGTGGGGGCTCAGGATGCCAAAGAGGTAGCCTACCAGTTCAAAGTGTAGCACATAATGTTTGCTAATTGTCTTGTTTTCTTCCTCCCTCCTTCTCTCCCTCTCTTTCTCTCTCTCTCTCTCTCTCTCTCTCTCTCTCTCTCTCTCTCTCTCTGTCTCTCTCTATAGCAGGGTGTGTTTGGGGCGCAGTGCTCTAACCGAGCCATGAGCATCATCGGGGCTGAGGATGAGGATTTCGAGAATGATCTGACTGAGGTGAGTGAATAAAAGAGTGGCACGCGACAGCTGAACGTAATTTTACCATCACCTCTTGGCTTCATTGTTTTGTGGTCCTCATTTGTCTTTCCTGTTGTCTCTTTTTGTGTGTTCTCTCTCTCTCTCTCAGGTGGTGGATGACCATTGCCCACACTTCAACCATATAGACGTGTTGAGGGATCATCCGACCCACCTGCTGGTTTTTTTGCAACATGTCATTCTACAGTTTGACCCTGCTCCCCTGGTGAGAGAACTACAACTCCTATAATGCAACACCCTGTCTACACAGGATGCATTTCAGCCACATTTGTCAGTCATCCATCTCATACATTAGCCTAAGTCTGATGGAACAGATATGCGTCTATTTTAATCAATACAGCTGTCTACACAGGCTATGTGATGACGTGCATGTCGCTTGTGAGCTGAATTGTCTTTTTAGGTTTCAAGGTTGCTTTCACTACACAGTCTGTGTGGACATGTTATGTGTGTGTTGTTTAGGTCAAATTAGCCAACTTTGGTTTCTGGAAAGTCTGGTCTTTTTATATATTAAACATTTCATCAGTTCACGAGGACATCCATCAATAGATGGTAGAAATAATCATTAGTTGCAGCCGAATTATGTATACATTTGGACAGAGAGATACCTGATACATTTATAAAGGTCAGTATTAGTCAGTGTACAGTAGTTGCCCATACTGATCTTATTGCATTTTGCCTGTATTTTAGTACACATACAGACAGGAAATGAGGAGAGAGAGAGAGAGAGAGAGAGAGAGAGAGGAGGGGTGTGACGTGCACAAAGGTCCCGGTTAGAATTGAACCAGGGACTTTGCGGTTAAATGGTATTCGTGTAAGTCCACATGGAAGTTGAAAGAACTGCACGATTGTGGCTAAAATAATAATTAAAATTTATTTGCTCAGTATTGAGATCTTAATTAATTGATTGTTGATGATTGTTTATCCAACTTTAGAAACAAAATATAATTTCATTGCACTTGAACATAAGGGACAATTCCTTTTATTATTACAACCTGGGTCTTATTTTTTGTTGTTTTGGCCGTCATCGCCGTTGGTTGTGATAACATTTTGTGTGGAAGCTCTACATTAAATTAAGCAAGACTAGCAGTCAGACAGGTTGTAAAGGAAATCCTAGTTCAGCAATATAAACTAAAGCAGCTAAAAGTAGAACAAGTAGTTAATGTTACACTGCAGGTAGTGACAAAGCTTTGCCTACAGCCAGTCAAGTTTGAGACACTGAGATAATCACAGTGTCCTCAAAACAAATGATCAGACAGATAGTTTACCTGTAAATAGAGAGCGCTTGATTCGATGCGAAAGAGAAGCCACTCTAAACTCAAAGAGTCAGTATTGCACCTAATAGATCGAAGCCAAATTATGTGTGTGGATTAAAAGACTTAACCCCCTTTTCTGTGTGTGTGTGTGTGTGTGTGTGTGTGTATATGTGTGTCTGACTACATGTGTGTCAGTGCTAATATAAAGTATGCCTGTCCTTTCCCCTTTTGTTGTGCATGCAGACACGGTGACCCACCCAGGTACTGTTACTCCTCCCGCAGTCATGACACCGTCCCTCACTCACCCTCTCCTTTATTGCCCCTTTACCTCATGGAGGTCCATGCAGAGAATAGAAGTCTGTCAAAACATCAGAGGTGTAGAGTGTTTATAGAAAAGCACGTTAATTCATTACAGTTTAAAATAAAAAAACAGTATCATTGTTGTTGAATCTGTGGGATAGTGGTGTGTGTGCCCACTATCCCACATAGAAGACAGTTATTACAGTGTTTGATAAATTATTGATATTGAGGTATGTGCATGATTATGGCTGAAATGACAATGACTATTATTTTATGACATATTGTCATTATGATTAAAATACCCAATTAGTCACAGTGATTTGATGCAACAGCATGGCACTTAGTTCATTTTATGTCAGCATTTGAGTACATCAGGTGAAGGTAAAGTTTGTTTGTTTTTTATGTATGTTATGATATGCCAGTATATCATATGAGTGTGTGACCTGAATGGCATACAGGACATTAAAGGCTATTGAAACTCCTCAGCACTCACCAATCTTTTGTCTGTCTCTCCACTCTCAGCTGTGTTACCTCCATGCTGACCTCTTCAGGAACCTCAGTGCCAAAGAGACCAAGAAGCAATTTGTGGAGTTCTATAACACTTTCTTGGACAAGGGTGCCGTAAGTAGCGCACTACACTGCACTTCCTGTAAGAGATTGTCCTTATGCCAGTTTTCAGTGGATGCGAACGGACTTGAAATAACGAGCAACCTGATTGTCATGCCCCCATATGACTAAAGTTTAAACAGATTCAATTTATTGTAAACTTAAGGTAAGATAATAATTATGTTAGCCAGGAAGGTCAGTAATGACTGTAGTGTGTGACGTGTGCAAACAAAAACACAAAACCTCGCCTGCTACCACCAAGTAGCAGGCAGAGAGGGAGGGACATCACACTGATTACATGCACACACATGCAGTATTTAATTCTCATGCAACTCATCTAGCTGCATGAGATGTTTATGAACATTATTACTGTATTTGGCTTTATACATGCACTCTAACAGAGCAAGCAATATGTAGTAATCACTTTATCTTCAAGGAAGCACAGTTAGTCTGATGACCTTACAAGATCTGATTCCATTTTCCTAGAGTGTGTTTGGACTCAGTGTCCTTTCAGCTTTTTGTTTTTAATGTCTGTCTTGCGTTTGGGGAAGGAAGTCACGGCTCTTTTTCGGGTCGGGTGCAACTTTTTGGATCTGTGAAGACCTCCATTGCACTGTTTGGACCCTGTGCCAGTATTGTGATTACCTTAGCAGATGTTGCAGATGCTATATGACTTGAATGATCAAATTTATGTTTGCATGGTTTTGTGGTTTGAAACACTTCCAATAGTCCTATAATGATAGACTTTAGGATTAAATCTTTAGACTCTCAATGGTCGCTCTCTTTCTTTGTATTTTCTATTCTTGTGATTCTTTAGAGAGTTGTGTTAGTTAGTCTCTAATTCTTGCTCTTTCAGTCTTTGGTGGTGTGAATTACATAAAAATCAATTTAAAAAACAAAGCAGCCTTTGCAATATAGATATTATATCTTTACTCATTGTATCAATAGGAATTTGATATACTGTGCAGCTGTAGTCTGTGTGCGGATGTGCGTCGGCTCTGTCTATCCTCTGCATCTGTGTCCCATCCTTCAGTTTCTGTCTGTCTTTTTTCATGATCACTCCTCCCTGCACACCTGGCCTCTGTCACTTCTCCGTTATATTTCCTCCTCAAAGCTCATGCACTGTACATGTCTGTCACTCACTTCCCTGTCTGTCTGTCTGTCTGACCCCACAGCTTCCTGTCAGGATCGTGGGAAAGCCCTTTTGGACGAATCATCCTCTCTCAGCTTCTCTTTTTTTTAAAAACCCTGTGTCTTTTGTAAACCCACTGACTTAAAGTTGGCCCATGTGGTTGTTTTTATGTCAGTGACAGAGCTTTGTATCTCCCATTTGGAATATGTGTTGTTTTTTCTCTCAGTTTTTAAATTTCTGATGTTTAAATGACCCCTTGTGGTGATATGTAGCTACTGCATACTTGGATTCTTATCAGTTGATACCACACAGTTTTTCCTTGGGTGAACACATAACAAAGAAACAATTATTCATATCCCTTTAGTTGCCATCTTATTAGGTACACCTGGCTAAAACAAATGCAACTTACGTTTTAGAGAGTGTTGATTCAACTTTACGCTGTAGTTTGTGGTGCTGTTGAACTGTATTGCATTGCACAGAGAAGTGTTTCTGTTATTTAGCCTATCCTCATTGATTTAAACGGGATGGACAAAATAATAAAAACACCTGTCAGTAACAATTCAACAGCAGCATAAACTGCAGCCTCCAGACTGTATTGGTTTTAGCTAGGTGCAAAAAAGATTCAGTCCGCTCTTATAAATGCTTTACATCATATATTTTTTGTAAATATAATATTCTTATTTCTGTCTCTGTACCTATTTTGTCTTTTGCTCCACAATATAGATTCTCAGAGTGGCAATACCAGCTAATATAGCCTATGAATTAGGTAAGTTATTTTCCTGTGTTATATTTATCAAAGGTCATTCTATATTCCTTGCCATATACACACACAGACCTCAAACCCACTCTGTGTCTTCTTCCCTGTATCATCACTTCTCATTCACTCTCTTCTCCTGCCCCCGTTCCCTAAGACCGAACCCGTCCAGATCTGCTCTCTGAGGACACCCAAAGGCGTTATGCACAGGAGGTTCAGGCCCTGCAGGCTGGTGAAGTGGCCAAACAGCTCGAAGACTTCAAGTGAGAATCCCCCATTCTGAACTCTATTCAGCCAGTCAAGCACAGTCTTTATTATAACCCAAATATGTATTTTTTAAATCCACAATATTTGTCTCATGTCATGCAGCAGCACTCTGCTTTGGGGACTAATGGTTGACGTGTTGAGGGACCTTATGCTCTTAGGTTTGATCGTGATATTCTATATATTCGATATAGATTCTAGATTGATTTCCTACCGTCAAGGCAGCGTTGGGCTTCAGCTCATGGTGGTCAATATAAAAATGAGTTTGTAGGTTTGAAACTTTGAAGCTTTAGATGAGTAATTTATACCAGAGGAAGCAATTTTTCTAGTGTTCATATTTGATATCATTTTCCTATAATCTTAACATTAAAATGCATTGCTTACCTTAATTATGTGTTAGAAGTTTAAATTTCGTCAGTAAGAACCTGCAGCTTCTCACCTAACCTGTTCACTGTGTGCAAGAAAAGTGCCCAAATTTAGATTTAGACAACTTTTAACATAAAAATTGTTAAAATGTAACTACACAACAGGTACACTAAGCTGCTGCCTGTGGCGGTTACTCAATACTTACTATGGCTCCTTCATAAATAAAGCCATATATACATGTCTTTGTTGGAAGGCTTTTACTGTGAATAGCAGAAGCATGAACACATGAAAAGGTCATCTTGATCTCTCTCTTTCTCTCTTTCTTTTTAATAGCATTTTGTCTCCGTGATGCTTATGCTTCTTAGGTTACTTTTTTAACCTGAACAAAAGAACTTTTAGATGGGCTGCCTTGGATTGAGATGCACAAGAAAATGACCTGATCTGATAGTGAGCTGCCAAAAAGCAGTGCATTCAGGAGCAATGTTTTCAGTAAATCAAACCTAAGAAGACACAAAATAACCAACTATGGACATCATGGAGAGGATAATGAGAATTAGGTTGTTTTGTGAATTAAAAAAGGTTTCTGTTCAGCAGCCACTCTCTTAGAACCATTATGAAGAGCCATATTTGAGGCATGGTACTGCACTTAGCTCTTCATCTGCTCTTCATCTACATTATGTGTCTGCTCACAGAACCGGGAAAACATTCAGCATACTGTATCAATGCTTTTGTTTTCAATATTAATCTTGCCAAACTCTTGCCTCCTTCTGCTTTGTCTTGTGCAGGCAGAAGAGGATGATGGGTATGACACCCAATGAGGCTGAGCTCATGGACGTGGAGAACCACTATCCCACCGACCGCATCCCGATGGAGATGAAGGAGAAGTCTGTAGCTGAGAACCTGCTGGACAAGATGTCTGAGATACAGTGAGCGTTTCTCTTCTCCACTGCTTCTTACAACACCAAAAATAAGCATTAAAATGTTCCGTTTAGCAGGAACTGTTGTTATACCTTGGAAGTATTATTGTCTACCTACTACAGAATAGCAATGAGCAAGGACTTATTTTGGGTGCTCATACTTCAGGAACCCTGAAGCATGAGCACCCAAAATAAGACCTTGCTCAAATGCATTTTCTGCATAGACATTGTTAGGTTACTGGTACTTCAAAAGCTTGGATGGACATGAAAGTCACCCAGTTGAATCCTCAGTACAAAAAATGAGCAACTGCTTTAGAAAATATCTGGTTCTTTGATTAAAAAGTCAAAGATTTACAAGTCTGTGTACACAATCACATAAGGAGAGAGGTCAACTGTGGCTCCCAAGGAGCATTTTGGTTTCGTACGCTGCAAACAGCGGTCTGAAGCAAATAAGGTTCCACGTTCTGTTCCCACTTTCAATGACAAAGCGTTTTAAATTTGATTTGCGCCTCTGACTGACGTCTCGCGACTGCAGCTTAGGCTCTTGGGTATCATAGTATTTACTGCAATCTGCCATACCAAACTGAATGAAGCTGAAATAATTAAAACTGATAGGCATTACATAAACCTATAGTATTGTCAAATTATCCAGGATACTCCCTCAAGGTTGAGGAAGAATTAGACCTTTTTGACCAAAACGTTCCAGGAACTATGGAACTAGAGGAAGACTTAAAGTCCCATTTGTGTATTCCTGTTTGCATTTCCTCCGCATCTGAGGAACTGTGGAAATCAGGCAAATTAGACTGATGACTGATTAAGAAATTAAATGCAATTTTCACATATAAGAAAAAAACAAGGATATTATGAGTGAGGATATTATTAAAGAGGTACTGCACACTTTAACATTTTTTGTTTAGCTTTTAACTAACTGTTATGACTGTACTGATGTTTTAAATCAGCCCCGAACCTGCGAGGCCAATGCTGACATAGAGTCGACCGGTTGGGACTTATCGACATCATGAAAAAGACTCTAATCACTGTCAGTCTCCCTCGTGTCTCCTGACCCACACACTATGTAGCCACGAGGCCACACACCTACAGTTGTTGTTCCCTCACTCGTTGCATTTTTTAAATATGCTGGGAGAGAGGGTCCTAGCAGAATTTGAGGCTGTAGTTACACCTTAAAAGAAAACTTTCAATTAGAAATTGGACAGTAGGGAAAATACTTAAGTCTCCTCTTTGTTACCTGCTGCTCTACCCTTCAAGCTGAGAAGATGCTACACTTTCTACAAAGCTCCATAGTGGGTATATTCAACATAAGCTGTGCACATAACCAATCTGGTGCAAAGCATACAGAGACAAATACAGCAGGAGATGGAGAAAATCGAGCTCACTGGACTAGAGAGCCGGGGAGGGAACAGTGATTGGAAGAAAGCACAATAGAGCAAGAAGGAAATGAAGAGGCACAGAGGAAAAGATGGAGTCAGCAGTGCCACGCTGGCAGGAAGGCTCTCCCCTGGCATTTTGCCAACCGAAGGGAGGGGTGGTGGTGGTGGAGGGGTTACACAGCGGAAGAGAGAAGGGGAGAGAAAGGGCCAGAGGGTTATCGATGCTGGATAGCTCCTGCCATGGACACGGTTAAAGAAAGAAAGCAAGAGATCTGGGGGAAAGTTAATCTATCCTTGACCCTGTGGCCAACTACAATGTGTTATCCTCTACAAGAAGCGAGTCAGACAGAGAGGGAGAGGAGGCCAGGGAGAGGGCAGAAGACTGTCTAACTTCATCTGGTCAGAAGAGAGAGAAAAAAATGAACAACAAAAATGAAGGGAGATGCACTCGTCCTGTAGATATAACTACTCTGTCAGTGGAGAAGACGCACAAAGCCTGCAAAGCAGTCTGTATCAAAGACATGATTATTCAGCTTTTGACTCACTCAGTTACTATCACACAGTTGGATCTCTATCTCCAATGCACAAACGATTCATTCAGTTTCACTCTATTCATTCCCCCTGACAATCATCTCTCTATTCCCCTCACTCTTACATTCTCCCACACTCTTGCACCCAGTCACCCCCATCCAATCCTCCACATTCGACCACAACACAGTGACCTCGCCCCAGTTGTTTCTTATTGGTCTCTCCGCTGATGAGAATGAGGCAACCAGACCATTTGATTGGATTATGCAGGGAAATCCCAGGGAAACCCCTCCCACCCTTTATGTTCATAGCAAAACATGAGTATCCAATTTCCACAATCTTGCCTGCGTGTTGCATCAGACAAAAACAGGGTTAAATAGACATTTCCGCTGTGCTGGAGCATTTCCCTTTGCAGACGGCTTACTGGAGAGACAAATCAGAGCAGATAAAGTTTTAGGCAGTCTGAAGAAAATAGTTTGACTTATTTGCAGATCTTTTTAGTGTGCAAGTTGATTTTAAAATTGTTGTAGAGTGGACAGAGGTGCAGATTTTGATGCATCTTTTACTTTTTTGATCTTTTTTGTTTTTGTTTTTTTTTCTCCTTTTTTGTGCAAATTTTAGAATATGTTCAATAGCTTCTGCTCTGAACACAATAACACAACAGTCAGCTTTGAGTTGGATCAGGAAAAGCTTAGTCGCTTCAGATTCCACCGGCCCAAAACACACTTAATAATCAGTCGAGCAAGAGAAAGGAAAAATGCTACTTAAAAAGAAGAGGTGAGCTTGATGCTGCAAGATGAGTAAGTCTGTTTTTGCCTTTGTCCCTGACACCTGTCTCCTTTTTTTTCAGTCCTACAATTGTCTTGGACGAGGAAAAATGGTGAGTTAAGTTTTCTTTTAAATGAAATTTGCATGAATGTTCTGTTTGAGTGGGTATTTGTGCACCTGGAGCTGCTCTGATTTCTGCATGCTTTTTCCAAGCCTGGGTGTGGTCAAACCACAGGATTTTTGCATACTGGCTCAAGTGCACCAGATACTCATTAAAACATTTCTTTCAGTTGAGTTTTCTATAGAAAAAGTCCCTTAGCATATCTCTTTTCACTGCACTCCATAACAGTATCTTGTAAAGTGATTGAGATGCATTCTTAAATTTTCTACTTCTTGATTAATGTGTTGTACATACAGTAAATTATTAAACCTTGTCATGTACACCTTAGGTTTTTTATGCTTTTCAGTTCTGGTCCTTTGCGATTAAAGTTCTTTATGTTGCAGTCAATGTATTCAGACAGCATGCCCTGTAAAACTGTGTGACTGGTGATGCGAGACACTTGTGCTTTTGTTGTGTGCACATCCCCAGAGGCTCCTCCCTTTTTTTTCCTTCCAACTCCTCTTATTTCTCTCAACTCCTCCTTTGTCTTGTTGTGTCATTTTTTCTCTCCTCCCTACTTTTTCAACTCCTCCTCTTCCCTTTCTGGGCATCTTCAACTCTCCACCTCCCTGCATCTGCATGTCCTCATTTTCATCCTAACGCTCTTCCCTCGTATGCACTGTCCATTTTGTGCAAGTCTCTCAGCATTATCATCAGTGACACCAGAAACTATGCAAAAACAGCCTTTAATGTGAAATATACTAAGAACAGATGCATCGGTAATAAAAAAAAAAAATTTTGCTCAAGCATTACCATGAATTTGAATGAGTTTAATTTATTTAAATAAATAAAAACTCATTCTAAACAGAATGTTAACAAATAAGTACTGGATATTATTAATGAACACCTTTCTCTAACTTCTCCTGTAGCCAATCCATCTTTTCAGCGGTGGCCTTCTACATGAAGCACCTTGGGGTTAAAACCAGGGCAGTTGACAGTAAGAAGTCCAGAGGAGGCTTCTTCAGGAGACAACTGGTAAAGGTAAGCTACCATCACCTATGTGGAAAGATAACACCCCTTCCTGTTAGTGAAACCAAATAAATAATAATATATAAATTAGTAATCAGACAGGTCAATAGATGTACTGCAATGTCCTCATTGAATCTTTCTGGGGTAGGATTTGTCTTTTTCCAGCCCTTAGATTTGGCTTTGTTTTTGTTTGACCTTCTTTCTGACCCCCTACCTGTGTTACCTTTTCAGAATAAGAAGGATGAATCCACAAAGGGCAAGCCCAGAGGGGTGTTTCCTGGCATCCCCAGCTGGATTGCAGGCAACAGTATGTATCTGCTTTTGTGTCTCAGCAAACACCATATATGAACCCTGTTATAATGACATTTGAAAGCATTTACAATCTCAAATTTTACATATTATATTAATATTTATAATTATGTATTATAGTGACATTTAAAAGAATGATACGTGTTATCTTTAAATATTGATGCCCATGAATGGTCTGGATATGAGAACATGTTGTCCTGCCCTTCTTTCCTGTTACAGCTGAGGTCAAACCTAAAACGGAGGCTGAAGGTACTAGTCGTCCAGAGTTCCCACCCCCGCCTTTTATCTGTAGAATGGTCACATAGCAACTAATCAACCCATATGCATGTCTGCATGTCCCAAATCAAACTGGGAGGGGATGTGGGTGGTGCATTGTTTGTTATTACCAGAAAACCTCACACATTGCACACTCATCTCGGCTGCAGGGCTGTGAGTGTTTTCTTGTACCAAACTAACCCTTTCATTTACTACAGAGTTGATACAGATACTGATACTGATTGCACCATACTCATCCTGTCTGCCTGTTTGTCTGTCTCACAAAGTCTCTGTCCCTTTTTCACTGACTGAAGTGCTTTTGGGTCAAGTTTTTCTGCATTGGCTTTGTCTATAGTTCAGCTCTGTTAAACTTGTTGCACTCTTCCCCCTCTTCAGCGGAGAAGGAGAAAGTGAATCCGGAGCGTAAGGGTCTAGCTCCCGGCAGAGGCTCCTTGACCGACCTTGCACCCCCTTCCCTCCCCAGCAAGAAGTCTGCTTCCAGCGGAGGCCCCGCCTCCCTGCCTGGGTTAGAGATCAGTGATGGTTCAGGCAACAACATCAGCACCACCAACCACCCAGAGTCTTTACACACCGATGGTATGCCTGCTCATAGACAACTAGACTGTGTTGTATGGAGTCTGGAGTGTGCCATTATAATCAGTTGATAAACTGATGAATAAAACAAGAGTACAGCCATGCTAACGGCTCTGTGAGGCTGTACCGAGGCACACTGATGCTTTGAGCTAAATGCTAATGTCAGCATGCTAACAAGCTCACAATGACAATGCTAACATTTTGATGTCTAGCAGGTATAATGTTTACCACATTCACCGTCTTAGTTTAGCTTGTTAGCATGCTAACTTTTGCTAAATATGGTAAACACATGACGCTAGATGAAAAGTCACAAAAGTTATTAATATTCATTACATGAATCTCTGCACCAAATCTCAAGGCAATCTGTCCAACAGTTGTTGAGACATATTACCCAAAAACAAAAATGTCAACTTCATAGTGGCACTAGAGGAAAAGCCGGGGGGGGATCACCAAAGTCTGTAGGATTCATCCTCAGGAGACATGAATGTTTGCACAGAATTTTATACAGTCCAATAGTTTTTTAGACTTTTCAGTCTGGACAAAAGTGGTGGATCGACTGACAGTGCCATTCCTAGAGCCACGCCTCTAGTGAGGCTATAAATACAAAATAATAGACAAAGGCATCAGTTATATTTAAGGGATTCTCGGTTTGCATCCGACTGTGGACCTTTTTGCGTGTTGTTCCCCATCTCTATCTATTCCCTTATTTCCTGTCATCTCCCTAGTGTCCTTTTGATATTAAAGGCATAAAATGTCCAAAGAAATCCTTTAAAAAAACTAACATTTTAAAAGCCTCTTCAAAATCAGTGGTGCAATTCCATCATTAATTCATCATTTAAACACAGATTAAGAAAATAGGACTATTAACTGGCAAATTCAATGATCTTTTCAATATGTGAGTCTCTCAAATGCATAATTGAATGTAATTTTGAATAATCAATCAGTAATTGCTTTCATAAATGTATTAGTTTATTAATTGCTTACAGTTGAACACTAAAAATGTCCATGATTAGTCCAGTGGCACACTCAAGACTCCACTGTTTAGCTGTTTGACTGATGTAACAAACCTTTAATAAACATGATATATATTTGGGCAGTATGTCACAGTTGTATTTATAAGTTATTGTTAAAGAGATATACATTTGTTAATTTAATGGATAAAAGCAACAACTAATTATCTTTCAATAGAATAAATACATAACCCCTCATTTGTCCTCTCGCCCCCTTTTCTAATCTTCCAGGCCTCTCAAGCAATCGCTTAGAGCCTCCAACACTGTCAGATGGGGGTGATGTGTCCCCTGTCGGGCTGGGAGGAGGGCTGACCGTCGGGGAGCCCCTCTCACCCAGCGACGTTCCCACAGAGGAAAATGTAGAGAAAGAGAGGTGAGGAGGATGGAGGTGGTAATAAATACGGGAGCATCCAGGGAGTGAGATTATAACTGCAGTGTAGTGTCTCAATAAGAGAGTATAAGAAATGACAGGATTAGAGATTGTAATCAGATTATAATAAGACTGTATGGGAGGTGTTCAGTGTAAAGACTGTATAGATCCAACGACCAGGGGAAAGGGGGAAGTGAAACGTGTCTGAAGTGCTCAGGCTGAGGGAGCGTGGTAAAACTCCCCCAGCTGTCTGTCCCTGCCGTGTGCAAGCTTTTGTCATGCTGCCCGTTGCTCGCTAGCTAACAGAGCCTGCAGTTTTGAGAAAGACCCTCACCAGGTGAACTCCGAACCAGTCTTCCCTTCCAGCCCTTTGCCTTCCCTCTCCCTCATGTCCTTTCTCGTTTTTCTTCTCACAATGGCAACGTGTGCGCTCTTCCTAATATCCTTCTTTCCCATTTGGGTTCTTTTATGTTTGTCCTGTTGTGCATTTCCTAATGTTTACAACAGAGCTTCATTGCAGTTTTTGTTGCATATAGGCATTGTCTGTGCAGTTCTGACTATCTTGTTTTTCTATTGGATTCAGGTACATGTAGGCCAATACACTGGTGATTTCTTCTAGGCTGAGGCATTTGTAATTGTTACGGTTATATAAGTCATATAAGTCAGAGGTTTTGGCTAACATATAGAAATGGTAGTATTTTGTTTTGTAAGTTTGGCTAAAGCTTTAAAAATGTGAAGATTAACAACTATATAAAGTAGCTAATCTTCACACTCTGCTGCAATTTAGTTAATAGTCAAAAGTGAACATTAAGTTTAATCTTATATCTTAGTTTTTGTTACTCGCCCCGTGTGCTTTTCAAGGTGTCTGCGTCTTGTGGCCAGGGCCCATCCTTTGTCCTGCTTGTCTCCACAGTGTGTGCGGTTACATGTTGTTCCAGGGGGCTTTGGCATCATATTTGGCATGCTACTCTGACAGTGGTTAAGACTTGTTTAGTATATCGTGTTGGGGTTTGCATTTGCATGTTATGGTTGCTACTGTGGCTCACAATAGTATAAAAGTATAAAGGCGGGTGTGTAACGATGTGGTGTTCCGTGTTTTTACAGACGGAAGACAAGGTGGGTGTCAGCGCCTTGACAGAGTCATGGACATGCTTCAGGCCTTATACTGATCACACAACACACACATACAAACACTTGCACGCATACACACCTCACATTGAGCCCCGCGCTCCTGATACATAAACGGCAAACACACTATATGGCTAAGTATCATGTACCTGCTTGTGAAGGAATTAGAATAAGCTTGATTGTTGAGATCAGTTGGATTATTTTTAGTGGATGTGAATGAACATTGTGTGGATTTGGAGAACTGTGGAGATAAATGACTATTAAAGTTGCCTAACTGAAAACAGACATTATGTAGAAGCAATGCATATCTACTTTCTTAAAATACTGTTTCCTTACTAGTTGGCTCCCATTAACTCATAGAAATGAAAAAAGTGTAGGCATTTTAGTGCTACCTTGTCTACAGTAAATGAAGCATACTCCATACGTTTCATTGTCTAACCAGTGTATGCATGTCATATGTCATGCATTTTCACTTTGCACAGTCACTAATTTCCTCTCTTTCTCTATCTTTTGTTGATGTGATCTTTTTCCTTTTTGAACAACTCCCTTTTTTGTATAAATCCTCTTTACCCTCATAATGAACACAAATGTCTGTGCACACTGACTGCATGTGACTTTTGGTATCTTTTCTTTCCATTCTGTGGCATCTCTTTATTTCCTCCTTCCATACTTTTGTTCTTGTTTTCTCCTTCTCCTCCCTGTGGCCTTTTTTCTTATCCATCTGTCCTGTCTCGCATTTGTTTCCAACTTCTTTTTCTGTCTGAATTCCTCCTTTTCTCTTTTCTGTCCCTATATTTTCTCATCCCTCCCCCATCCTCTCCCACCTTCCCTCCCTACAGTAGGAAAGTGACACGTAGCGAGAGTGCCCGCGTGGACCGGCACTCCTCTCGGCGCCGTGGCTCTTCCCGGGCCAAACAGTCTCGCTCCCGTAGTGACGTGGACCTCCAGCCGCCGTCTAACCAGACAACAGCACCTGCCCCGCTCTCCCCCCATCACCTCCATCCGTAAGATGGACAAACCCCCTCTTAATGCCTCTCTGATTGGAGAGGTGCACAGCAGGGACAGACAGGCTGCCAAACACTGACAGATAAAACAGGATGAGTGCAGCAGTCCTGAAATAATCAGAAAGCAGTTAAACAAAATAATTGGTAATAATGAGAATATTGATGGGTCAAACCCAGCTGGCTCATTCAGAACTATTAGGTAGATCACTTTGAAAGTATGTTTCAATTAATCTTTGTGTAAGCAAATTCTTTTTAAAGGGCAATTGTGCATTGTCTCCTGTAGACACAAACTAAATTAATCAATCTGACTGACAGGTTTACTGACTCATTATTGACCGTCAGACAGAGCTGTCTCTAATAGTTGTAGGGAGTCACTAACAATTAAACAGCACTCTTATTTTCAGTGACAGGTCAGACATTTAGCTCTTTAAGGGAATGATTATTGAGTTACGTCAATGTTGACCACTGGGTAAGCATTAAGTGCCAGCCCCTTTTCTTAGTTTGCTGTTAGTCGACTATATATCCACAACAGTGGAAAAGTTGTACTTTGTCAGAGGGGAACGTCTTGAAACAGTAAAGTATCCTGAGTAAGCCAACAGGGGTCAAGTTCATTAAAAGATTTTTATACATTTCTCTGTTTGTATATTTTCTTGAGCAATCCTTACAGTGACAGCTGCTGTCATCATGGAGGTCCAGTGGAGAGCGGCTTTGTGCAAATAAAGCCTAAGAGTGGTAGAACAACAAGGCTAGAAGAAGAGGAAATATTAAACACAGTTCATTTGATACAATAATAAAAAGTCCATCATGTGATGGTTACTGTGCAACAGAAAACTGCCATGGCTTCTGTGCTTCCCTAATTAAATCATAATTTTTACTCTAAAGCACTTTAAATTGTAGTTGAAAAGCTTCAGTTTGATTTGGCTTGTTATTTGTTATTGTAAGCTATCAGTAGCTAGTCAGCTGGATGATTTCGCAAAAACAATCTTAACATGTATGTACTAGATGCTATTATGTGAGGCTCTGCTTGATACCGTAGCTAAGCTACAGGAATAACAGGACATTGATAGATAGCTTATCTACTAAATACTCTGGCTAGCTATTTAACATCCTTCCATTATCTGATGTTACGACATCCCTGGTGTACATTTAGAAATACAAGCTGTTCACAGCTTCTGTTGTTCCACAGCCAACAACCTCCACTTGTGCCACCAGACCAGAGTGTGTGTCACATCACTTGATAGCCACCTGGGTCATACTTGAATTAAGTTGTAGTAACCAGTCTAAATGAATCCTTCTCCCGCTTCCTTCGTTCCTCAGTTTCGATGGACCAGTTGTATTTGCTGAAGGGCCTGGCCACTCCCCCACCAGCCCCTCCCCACAACTGGAGGAGATGGAGCCACGCCTCCTGGAGTTCGAGCAGGACCCGCCCAACTGGAGGGAGCTGGCCTCCCCCGAAGCCCTGTCCAGTCTCGGCAAGAAGGAGACCAAGAGGCAGGAGGTCATCAATGGTGAGGAGAAGAGCGATGAAGCAGCACATGATGAGAAGGAAACAGATGTGCAGATAAAATGAGGTTGCAGTATAACTTATCCCTTTTGAAGATCTTTTTTGCATCTTTTATTCCGTGTCTACTCCCTCTCCCCTCTCAGAGTTGTTTGCAACCGAGCATGCCCATGTGCGGATGCTAAGTGTCCTTCAGATGGTCTTCTCCAAGCCTTTAGAGAGAGAGGAGCTCCTGACCTCCACTGAGCTGTCCGCCATCTTCCCCAACCTTGATGAGATCATTGAAATGCACTGTGAGTGTTTCTACAAAGGGGCCTTTTTTCTTACTTATGTTTGCGTCCCCCCAGAGTCAGACACATGATCTGGGAAGCTAATGCTCTCCTTCCACACAACAATAAAACCATTATGCAGTGAATCTAAATTTGTACTCTGTTTGGGTAAATGGTGTGAAGCTGCTTGTTGTGTATTAGTTGCCAGTGATAAAGGTGTTGGGCGATGACTGTTGTATAAAGAACAGTGGTGTAAAAAGTACCTAAAAGCCACACTTGAGTAAAAGTACAAGTATCTCATCAGAAAATGACTTTGGTAGAAGTTAAAGTCACCTGTTGTAAAATTACTTGAGTAAAAGTTTTAAAGTATCTGATATTTACTGTACTTAAGTATCAAAAGTAATTTTCTGATATTAAATGTACTTAAGTATTGAAAGTACAAGTAAATGCTGTTAATAAAAAAGCAAGCAGTCAGAGATTTGTGAATTAAAAATGGAGTGTACATTACAGTTGAACCTCACTGTATTTGAACTTGCACTTCACTTGAAATTCATAACTTAAAGAATCCTTTGTTTTTCCTTCCCTCCCATTCCTTTATTTGTCCTTTATTCATCCGAAATTGAAACTTAACTACGCTTTGAGAGCACTTGTTTGCACTTGCGCATTAACGTGATTAACCAGCGATATAACTTGCAAGCTAGCTTGCCAAACCTGCTTGCTTGCAGTCTGGATGCAAAAAAATGGATGTTCCAACATCATTAGGCTACCAAATTTCTTCCGATTTTATTTTGTAGTAACAATGTAACGAAGATGCTTACGGGAAATGCATCGGAGTAAAAGTATACATTTTATTTATAAAATGTAGTGGAGTAAAAGTGGAAGTTGACAGAAATATAAAAACTCAAGTAAAGTACTGATACTTCCAAAAAAATAGTATTATTACTTTGTTACATTACACCACTGATAAAGAAGAGCTGCTCACTGTATTTTAAAAATTGTTTGTTTGTTTGTCTCTGGCTGCGAATCCAGATAACTTCTACGAGAACCTGAAGAAACTGCGTTTGGATGACAACTTCATAGTCAAATCCATCAGCACCACAGTGCTCAACAGAGTAAGTCATCATAATCTTTCTCTTCATATCCTCCAGTATTTGTTGCCTTTTTGGAAAACTCCAACTGTTATCTGCTGACAATTAAGTTAAACATAATTGTGCCAAAATTAGATTTTGTTGGTTTAACAAATGCTGAAAGCTATTTATCTATGAAAGTAAAATATTGGCTATAAGAGCTACACCATTTTATTAGTTTACTCTGTACCTTTTCCAGCTCTTTCTCCATCTGCCCATCTCTTTATTCCTCTCATTCTTTATTTCTGTCTAGCACAACACAGTGTCATTTTGTGTGTGTGTGTTTGTATTCTAGTTTGGAGGTACAGAGGGGGACTGGTTCCAGAAATTGACAGCCCGGTTCTGCAGTCACCAGTCATGGGCCTTGGAACAGATCAAGAGCAGGCAGAGGAAGGAGCCACGCTTCAACTCCTTCATACAGGTACCACACACACACACACACACACACACACACACACACACACAGATAAACTGACTCAAAATGAATTCTTAAAGGTTTAACAGTAAGGCGCACATAGATGCACTCACAGATTCATGGACATGCAGGAAGTCACATAAGTGTTCCCATACATGTGCTCTCATTCTGACTTTGTGTGTGTGTGTGTTTTAATCCCAGGAGGCAGAGAGTAAGCCCCAGTGCCGCAGGCTGCAGCTCAAGGACATCATTCCCATAGAGATGCAAAGACTGACCAAATATCCGTTGCTGCTGGAGAATATTGCCAAGAGCACAGGTGTGTGTGTGTGTGTGTGTGTGTGTGTGTGTGTGTGTGTGTGTGTGTGTGTGTGTGTCTCATGCCTGTTTGTGGCTCACTTTTGTGTGGAAGTCGTTATGCTCCTGGCATAATCATAAGCACATTTAAGGGACCATATGTTTTTACTGATGACCGGTGACTTAATTATTACTAATTATTAAAATGTGAAAAGTGATGGGCAAAATGGACAAAATCCTCTATCACGTTATGTTTCATTTTATATCACAATATCAATATACTGTATATTGTGATATAATACATTTTTGGGGAAAATCTATCGGTAAATTGGTAATGGATAAAATAAACAGACATGAATATCTGTTATTTCAGCAAATTAAATACTTGACCAATCAAGCCTCTTCATTACATTATTGAAGCAAAAATCATATAAAAAATCTAATATTACTTTAAAGACGTCCTGCTAATCACATTACATACATAACATTTCCCACAGTGGTCTTATACATCCACAGATATTAAAAGGATGTCAACCACAATATAAACAATATTGTTATATAATTTCATAGTATATATAATTATATTGCCCTTTATTTCCTATATATCTGGGTTGTTAAAAAGACAAAGGGAAAGATGGTATGGAAATTGCTGAAATTGACAGAGGATCATCCACTAATGACTCCATTTCAGGTGTTTATGTAGATTTTCCAAGCTGATACACGTGCTTGTATGTTTTATGACAGCCATATGATGATTTATGTGTTTGTGTAAATTATGAGTAAATTACATATTTTTAGGTCAAAATGCAGAAGATTATTATGCTAATGTTTCAGAACACAGCATAAATGTGGACAATATTTGCACAACTAACTTAAGCACACCAGCAAAACACTTAAACAATCGATTACTGTCCATCCCAGACTTTTGTGTACACTCGTGATTTATGGCTTTTGTTTGGGCTCTGCTGTGAAAGCTTTATTTTCCTCAACTCTGTGTTTTCTGTCTCTCCACAGAGGACCCGACAGAGAAGGAGAGGATCCAGCAGAGCGCAGAGTGCTGCAGAAAGATCCTCAACCATGTCAATGAGGAGGTCAAAGTGATGGAGAACCTATTGGTGAGAAACACACAATCCATCACTCAACACACTGTTACGTAGTGATTGAGCACCAACTGGAGTCTGGTAAATTCATTTTGAGACCTCTGAAGGTCTCTGCTTGTTAGACTACTTCTACTTCAGAGCTGCGCTGTCTGTCCTCTGTCTGACCCCCTAACCTTTCTCTCTGTTCCCAGAATCTGAAGGACTACCAGCGTAGATTGGACACATCAGGACTCAAACCCAGTAATGAGCTTTATACTGAATATAAGGTAACATTCTTTAAACAAAGTTTGTTTCCACACACGGTTGCACTTTACAGACTTTTGCGATTTTTAGTGCAAGAAATGTCCTCATTATTCTCCCGCTGTCTTGTCTAGAACATCGACCTGACTCAGAAGAAGATGCTTTATGAAGGCCCTCTGACCTGGAGAGTTACAAAGGAGAAGGCAATTGGTAAATATATGCTTGCGTGTACATTACATGCATGCAAACTGCCTGGGATTATCAGCGCCCTACTTGTTTAAATGTCTGTGAAATGTTTGTTTTTGTTCCTGCAGCAGAACATTTCCTGACCCGTTTTTGAACAGTTATTCATTTAAATCAAACCATTTATTAGGCCAGTCATGCCATGCTCACTTTAATATTTGTTACATTTTTTAAAAAGGCAAAAAAAAAATCCCACTTTGAGTTAGGGTTTATTTTGGGATATTGAGAAAATTGGTATCAGATTTTTCTGTTTTCATTTCCCTTTTTCAAATTTGTATAAAAGTATTAAAGGAAACCCAGCTGCAGTGTAGGTGTTTTTTTTTCTTTTTAGATCTCAGTGGCCCCTTGATTACCTTTTGTTTATTAACCATTTCACCTGGATCAACAGATACACACACACAGTTGATAGGAAAAGAAAGAAAAACTAATGTTTATTACAAAACTAAGAACAATCAAGGCCATACGCTATAATAAAATAAATTATATGTGGAATTGGTATAATAAGATATTATAAATAAATATGAATATCTAAAAAAAAACAATCTAAAGTAATGAAACCATACGCATAAACAATGACCTATGAGGAATTAAGAAAACAGATAGTAGAGAACCACTCTGTCTCCCTCTCTTCCGTCTCTTCCTCCCTGTCTTATGCTATCTTTTCCACCTCACTGTCCTACCCCTTCTCCTCCCTGTCTCTCAGAGGTGCAGTGTGTATTGCTTGGGGACCTGCTGGTGCTCCTGCAGAGGCAGGATGACAAGATGGTCCTCAAATGCCAGAGCAAGAGTAACATCGCCGTGCAGGAGGGCAAGCAGATGCTGAGCCCCATTATCAAGCTGGACTCCGTCTTCCTACGGGAGGTGGCCACAGGTTAGCCACACACAGTAGCTTCACGGATAAATACGGTCACTTCCATTGTGAGATCAGTATCATTCAACCTTGCAATTGCTGTTTTTTCCTGCTCTGTCAGATCGAAAGGCCTTCTATGTGATATTTACCTGGGATAGCGGTGCTCAGATCTACGAACTGGTGGCTCAGTCTGTCGGGGAGAGGAAAATGTAAGTGTCAGAGTGAAATACACAGACTAATCATATTTGTTATCAGAAGATAAATCATAGGATGAATTGTAATCTGATTTGTGTGTGTGTGTTTACAGCTGGACTGATGTGATAAAATCAGCAGTGGATGATCTGAAGAAGAGTGGAGCACCCATGAGGTTGCCGCTGCCTCCTGGAGGTGGAGGAGCTCCCTTCAGTCCCACCACGTATGTGTCAATGTATGTGTGTGTGTGTGTGTGTACGTGTGTGTGCTTACTCGTCTGTTGAAAGAGCAAGATATAGTCATCGCCTGCCAAAGTTCACCCATCTCAAAATATCTCATTTCTTTTGTCATTTTCTCTCCGTCAGGCTGACTGCCCCTTTGAGCCCGACTGAGAATGGAGGTTTGAAAAGCAGCAGTGGTGAGAGTGCAACGCTTTATCAGCTGAACACTTAATAAATAGTACAAATTTGTTATTGTTACACATTTCTGAAAGCTCGAGCCAAAGTTAAGCTTTGTTTCTGTCTGTAGATCGAGATAAGGACAGCTTGACGGATGACAAGTCTTCAGACCCCAGGCACAGGCTGATTGATTTCCTGTCAGACAAAGGCTTCGACTTGATAGGCCACTCCAACAGCGATCAGGAGAAAGTGGCCAACAGTGCTTTGGATGAAGGTGAATGGGGGTCTTCCTTGTACTTCTATAAATGATTTTTATATAATTGTCTTTCTTGCCTTTCCTTTCTTTCAAAGTAGCTTGCCTGTCCTTCTAATGAAACCACTGAATGTGTCTCCTGTGTTAGTCATGTCGCTGAAAAGGCTGTTGATCGGCAGCATCAGTCTATCAGAAGACTCGCATCCTGATGAGGAAAACGGGGAGGAGCAATCAGAGAGGCCCAGTCGAGAAATGGATAGCTGTCAGTCGACAGGTAGGCTTTGTGTTTTTTAAAGGTATAGTTTGACATTTTGGAAAATACACTCATTCAATTCCTTTCAGAGAGGTAGATGAGAAGATTGATACCACTCATATCTGTAAACTAAATATGAAGCTAGAGCCAGCAGGCCGTTTACTTTAGCTTAGCATAAAGACTGGAAGCAGGGGGAAACGGCTAGCCTGGCAAAAGGTAAACATGTTATATCTTGTTTGTTTTATCCGTAAGGGTTAATGAAAGTAAGTGTAAAAATGGCAAGTTGTGGTTTTACAGGGGGCAATATGCCAGATTGTTTCTTGGCCGTGAGCAGTGACATCTTGACATCTTATCATTGCCGTGAGGTTAACGTTAGCAAGCACTGCTCACAACCAAAAAGTAGTCCAGCATATAGCCTCTGTAAAATTGCAACTTGTCGTTTTTCCTCTTTGTCTTTTTGGACAGATAAAACAAACAAGATATAACATGCACTTTGGATGGAGCCAGGCTAGCTGTTTCCACCTGTTTCTAGTCTTTATGCTAAGCTAAGTTAACCGTCCTAGCTGTAGCTTCATATTTAACGGAGAGATATGAGAGTGGTATCGATCTTTTCATCTAATTCTCTGCAAATAAGCCAATGAGTGCATTTCCCAAAATGTTGAAATATTCCTTTAAACATCATGTTTCATTTTGGTTGTATGGCTTCTTAGCTTCCAGATATTGTTGATTGTCTTTTATAATTGCTCCAATGCTTCATGAATGGAAAACGCATGTTTTTGTCCCCTCTCTCCTTTACAATGAAAATAGAATTCAGTCAAAATATGAAAAAACACAAGCTTCTCTTTCACATATTTTGTAAACATACCATTTTCTTGTCTAACTTACCTGCATACGTTTCACATTCAAAAGGGTTATTAAACATGAATAATGCACTTTAACATTCCCTGAAATAATGATTTGGTATAATGACAGAATCCATTTTCTTCTTGTTTATTCTAAAAGTAGGAATTTGTGACCTATTTCACCTTAAAATGACATTACAGAGAAATTCATCAATATTAGGAGTTACATTGTGACCAGGAAGCTTTCAAATCCAAGGTTTTATTAGTGTTAAATATCAGTTTTACTGGTCAGAATTTACTGTAATTCAAAACAAAACGAACTCATGACACATCTAAATTGAGTTTTTCTGTTCACAGAAGAAAGCCAGACCTCAGACCAGGGAGCGGAGGAGGAGAACGAAAACTTTTGTGAAAAAGAAGGTGCAGGGACGAAAGGAGAGGAGGAGAGGAGCATCAGTGCGCCCCTGGTGCTGTCCCAGGAGAGGATGGAGGAAGTGTGCAGGAGGCTCCACAGTCTGCAGGAACAGCTAAAGAGACTACAGGTGAGGTGAACAGAGAGAGAGAAAGATGAGAATATAGAGAAAAACTGTGAGCAGGGAGCAGTTGGTATGACGGGGGCAGATAAAGATGAGAGACATAACAAAAGATGGGAGCCGACTGGAAAGAGACACACAGTTGGGCATCAAGGATTTCACTGAGGATTTAAGTAAGGAGCAGGCTGTGGTATACTTTGGACAAATGGGGCCAAAATGGCACAAAAGAGAAACTAGAGAATAGAAAACCATTTAACCACTGCTGTTATTGCTTGGCTGAAAATTGCCTTGTGAAATTGGACTTCTCAGAAAATGGCTATTATTGTCCAGCGCTTGCAATGGGATGTGTCAGAGAAGCAGTGAGGGAGACGAAGAGAGGATGTTAAGAGGAGGTTGAAGTGTGTGTGTGTGTGTGTGTGTGTGTGTGTGTGTGTGTGTGTGTGTGTGTGTGTGTGTGTGTGTGTGTGTGTGTGTGTGTGTGTGTGTGTGTGTGTGTGAGAGTGAGTGAGGGGGTGGGGATGCGAGTGTCTGTCCTCAGTTCCTAAGGTGATATTGATTTTGCGTATTGCAGACTGTAGAAGAGGCGCACCACAGGCTGCAGGAGGCCCTTTCCAAGTTCTCACTGGAGGGGGGCAACTTCCACTAAGACCCCACCACGCCACCTGCTGGCCACTAGGTGAGAACACTGAACTAGATAATTAAAGTGACACTCAAGTATGATTTAAGTTTAAGAATCTGATTAGTATCATCATTCGTCATCAAGGGCATAGATTTAGTTTCAGACGTGGGGAGACACAAGACGTTTTTCAACAAGAAAATGGGATTGCTATTGTCTGCATCCATCTAGCAAATAAAAAAATATTATTAAATTGGTTATCAGGCTTTCCATAATAATAAACTTTATTTCTAAAGCACTTTTCAAAACACAGTTTAGTGCTTTACATGGGGAAATCAAGTTAAAACAGTTAAACACCATAAATTAGATTCAAATCAGACCACTAAAAGTACAGAGAATGAAATAGAATACCCAACAATAAAATAAGATAACAAGGGAGAAATAAACAAACAGAACAGATAAAACATATTAGAACAAAAAATGTAAAACATACATAATAATGTAATAATAATTGTAATGTTATGCAAATTTCTGGATTATTAATGTGCTAAACCTACTTAAAATCCTGTTTAGTTTACTTGATAGAAACTTGATGGTCACTTTTTGCATCTTTAAACTTTTAACATCTATTGATTCAATGATTTTTCTACCCAGAAAACAAGCACATGAGGTGAAGGGACTTTTTTCAGCCCTGAGAAGTGTTTTCAGCCTTCCTGTCGGCTGCATACGACCTAAACACCCTCCATAAATAAGATAGGGCTGTTGTATGTAGCCTGAGAGGCAAAGCTCGGGGCAAAAAGGTCTGAAAATCACTTGCTGCAGCTCTAACAAGTGAAGGCGACTCTGATAAGCGAATCAACATTTTTATCAGCTCTTCTGTAGTCTCATCTGCATTCTTGCGGCTGTGAAGTCAGAGGACACTGAGGAGATTTTAGTGACTAAATCAAACTGAAACTGTGAGAGAGACAAAAATAGGATTTTGAAAAGTGAGGGGGAAATGCCTGTCTCATCCCCAGTGGAAATTATGCCCTTGTTCATCATCAATCTCATTACCTTTACATGTTGTTATCTCACATTCAAACTTTCTCTCATCTTTTCTTCTGTTTAGATTTTTACTGGTGCTGGTTTGGAGTGCAAGAGTGACTTTCAGAGGCTTCCCTGGAAATTCCTAAACTCAATAAGTCATGCCTGGACCCTTGCTGCATTAGAGGGCTTATGCACAGTGCAGTGGTTCAGTGATGGAACATGGCACGTGTGTGCATGTGTATGTGTGTCTGTTTGCGTGCGTGCTTGGTAGAGAGGTATACAAAGAAAAAAGAAAAAATGGGATATCCTACTTTTGAGTGGGAGCTTGTTTTTGCAGAGCGGTGCCAAAAAAATGAAGCAATATTTTTGCTGTGAGAGATGCTGCCTAACAAAATGTAGTGATTGCGATCTGCTGTAACACACATACGCACACCAGAGACATGCACGCTAGAAAACAATTTACATTATTGCCAATAGCAGATGTACAGTAAAGGAGAAATCCATATGTTTGCCTGCCAAGTTAGCTGTAACCAGGTGGAAGCCTTAAGGTGCCAATGTAGCGTTTGAAGATGTATTGAGATACTACTGCTGATATAGTGTTATTTCTAGTCTATGCCAAAGTACCACAGAGATGCACTTTTTTTTCTAATCAAAACAAGTTGAACCCACACTGTTTTGCGAAATTAATTACTCTATTCAGTACAGTTTTTTGAACAGTTGGGTTCATGTAGGCAGTCCTCATTATCTAAAAGATTGCATGCAAGAAAGTGTGTGTATGTGTGTTACAAAGTTTTTAATTAAGGATGTGCTTATTTGGAGGGTTCTTACTGTTATTAAGTCACATAGAAACATTTATAAATAGTGGCACTATAAGTAATCATGCTGTTAATAATGGAGATTTGTTTGTATTTACCGCTTTTATTTATTCCTCTGAGTTCTGTTGGGTCAGTGAGTTGCCTCACCTGAGTGAAACTGTTACAGCACTGGGCCAAAAAACAAAAACAAAAAACAGAGCAATGTGTTAAGCAAAACATAAGAAGGCAAACCTAGAATGTGTAACAAAGATCAAGGTAGAGAGTGAAGAGGGAGATGTAGGGATGGGGAGTGACTTCAGAGGTTGTTGTTGCTTTGGTTTATTTGAAGCCAGCGTGAACCAGACGGTCATGAGAAGATGTGTAGAAAACATGAGATTAGGATTTGCGCTCACTGTACTGAAGAAAAATGTAGACACACACACACACACACGTATACACCTACAAACACTGAGAGCCCAGTGCTACAGAAGTGCTCACGAATGTCGTTCAGTGCCAGCGTCATTTCTGCTGTGTCACCAGATGGGGTTATGAATTGTATTAGATTCACGTGTTATTAGCAAAACATTCTTTTCTTCCCTGGTAGCAATATTTGTATCAAAATTGAGCTCTCTCTGTGTATTTTATTCAGCAGTTTATTGTAATTATAATTATGACGATATAATTTCTGAGTAGTGGCATAACTGTGGCCGTGCACACAGGACCAAAGACATAACAAAGCACCGTTAGATCCTCATACGAGCTGTAATTTTCTTAATGACACGCTTCATCTGTATAGTAGCATGTCACTTAATGCTGGTGCAGTGAGAGTGATGGCTCAGCAGCCGCTTTTCCATTCCCCAAACTCCAACATGAGGCAACTTAAGTGAAGGGATTTCAAAAGCACATAAAAGAATGAAGCATTGGTTGTCAATAAAAAATACCTGGTCTTTGGTTCTCTAATAAATGTACAAGTAAATTCTGAGATGAAGAATGTTAGACTGCCCTAGCCTTATGACCAAACCAGAACAGAATCTGTAGATCTTTCTTGTATACACTTCAGTGACTTTCATCAGCAAAACAGTAATGAAAAAGTTGTCTTCAGAGTCTGTTTGGATCAGTGTGTAAGTGTAAAAGCCAGTGTGACTGCCACATGCTGTACTATTCTGACCTGGATAGAGGACTGTTAACACCTCTGGTGCTAAATTGATCACATGGGACCTGCTCCGGCACCAGAAAAAGGACAAGGAAACGACAGTGAAGCCAGATGAGGATACAAAGGAAACATTGACGGTTTGGAGAGAGGAAGACTGCAGTCTCATTCCAACATTGCTCTCACCAGTACTGTAATCGTGATCACTTCCTGATATGCATTCTCAGCGTTGTTGCCACAACAACAAATCGCCCCCTTTGACCCTACTGAAGCTCAGTATGAAATTGTGCAAAGGATGATTCCATTAGTCATTTTAGGGTCACACTAAATTATACGAGTTTGTGTTTGAACATTACTGCCATCTCTCCTAGAAATTGTACATAGATGTTAGCTTGAAGGAAAAAAATTGTAGAGAAAGCATAAATTAGGCCCCCCTCTTTGTGTTTATTAAGCTTATTAGCTACATACACCTCTTGATACACCTTTTGATAGCATGATCACCTTTTCCTACCGCACAGTTTTACCATATGTTGTTGTGTATTTCATTTGATTTACTTAAATGGGTCGGGGAGGTTTTTTGTTACTTTGTTTTTGGGTTTTTTTCCCCATTGTTTTTCAAACAAGCTTTTGTAATTATGTACTATGCATTTGGCCATAACAGTGAGAGAGACAGGACTTGTCTGTAACTCGTCTATGCATGAATGAATAGAACAATTATGCAAATATTGTAAGTGTTTTAAACCTGCTGTTTAGTGTGGCTGTCCAGCTAACCAATGGGATACATTCAGATCATCTCATCCAGGGATTTTTAACTGTCAAACTGCAGTGGTCAGCAGGTGAAACCCAGTTAACACCAATTTATGGTGATGCCTTCACTCACTGGCTGAACGACTACTACAGGCACTTCTCGCTCGCTCTCCTCCAGATGCTTTTCCTCATGCATTCTATATACAAATACCTAGATGTATAGAAAATGTATTTATAGAGTGGTGCCTTGTTCTGACAATCAAGTTGTTCTTTTCATAAAGGGCTCTTAAGTCTGCAAACACAATCACTTTTGCTTTGGTTGGGCTGTCTTTCATGGAGACAATGACCCAATCACTAATAAGCATTGAGAGATCATCCCAGGATTCTGTTTTTAGCAATAGGATTTGAGCCCTCCACCAACTCAGCCAGCCAGTGCCCTGTATAGAAAAGACACTGCTCCTTGTCACACAGGCATCTGCCATCTTGTCTATCTATAAACAACAAATATGCAAGAACTACACTGTGTATTTGGCTTTTGACTTTTATTGTATAAGAGGCTCTTTAATGATGTATACTTCAGGAAAATTGTGGTACGTTCTGTTTTTTAATTCTTCATTTTTTAAATAAATTGGGGAAATAAATTCATGTTCTGTCATTTTACATAGTTATGAGACAATAACTATTTTAAAATATGTTGTGAGGTAATGGTTTGGGGTTCAAGGTTAGTTGGGTTTGACTCTTTATGGGTACATATAAACACAGGATTTAGAGATGGATTATACTAGGATCCTATGAATGTTGATTTCATAAATCAACATGCGTAGGATCACTGTATACATCCATATGTATACAGTGTATATATATGTGTATGTATATATATGTGTATATATATGTATGCATATATATATAATATATAGATAGATAAAGGAAATGATGGCTATGTACTCATGGAATAACCATAATATTCTTCATGAAGAAATTAACATATAATATATCGTCTAAATGCATGCACATATACCTTTTATGCAAATGTGGGATGGTCCAAATTCATTCAAGCGTAAATCCTTACAGAGAAAAGCAAGACACCAATGTGTTAGTACAATAACAGCGTGGACTGCGACCAGTGTTGTATAAAGAATTTTAACTGTATTATTTCAGTCAGTTTTTTTTTTTAAATCTCTGGATTAAACCTTCGTAAACACAATGGGGACAGTTACAAACTTTCTCCTCTGCAGCTTTGTTGGTGAGTCAGATCAATTTATTTTAAGATACAATAATATCTGAAATACTCATTATATAGTATATAGTTTATATATCTGTGTAGATACAATGATCTTCTAGGTTTTGTGGAAAATAGGCATTTCTACATGTATGTATATATATATATATATATATATATATATATATATATGTGTGTGTAGTTGTTTTTTTACATTTAGCTCTTTTGAGTTCTGCTTCAGTGAACCACATCTCCTGTCAAAGCAGATGGCTGTGTTACATTTTTGCTCTATTCATTTTGGTTAATTATGGTGTACATTTACAGCTCATTTAACCTCTTTTTGTTATTCAGCTTTTAAGACCTTACATGTCCATTGTAAATACAGGTTATGCTATTATGATACATGTGATCATAATTAAATAACTTGACAAATGTTGGGTTAAAATCAAATAATGTAATAATATAAATGTATAATAAATGCACAAAACAACATGATAATAGTTGTTATTTCCTCCACAGTGGTTATCGCTCAGGGTAGGGTGAACTTAGAGCCGGACAGGCCCTTTGTGAGGGTGGCGCTCCATGAAGAAGCTGTCCTGGAGTGCTGCTACACCACCACCACCACCACCACAGAGGAGGCAGTGGTTATCACTTGGCACAGACGTGTTCGTAACAGAACCATGGGTGAACAGGCTGTGTTGTTGTCATACCCTCTGACTAAAAAGGAGGCCTCGGGTAACAAAACGTGTGACAAGCTAAAGTTAAAGGAAGTCACTCTGAATGACAGTGGGCTGTACCAGTGTTGCTTGAACAGCTTTGGCACCAAGGTCCTCTCACATGGCACCTACCTGCAGGTCTACAGTGAGTCTTTTTGTGTGTGGTGGTGGTGGTGGTGGTGGTGGTGGTAGGGGCCCTAATTGCAGCGCAAACCAGTCGGAAATGCTAGTGTGTGTGTGTGTGTTTAACATGGAGAGATGGAGTCAAGCGAGCTCTAAGCACTGCTAACACCTCATGAGCCATAAATCCTGTTAACATTAGTCTATCCAAGAGCTGTGTGAGTGGCAGCATCCTCGCATATCGCAGCTTAGTTCCTCTTTACATCATCAGTATGGTCTCATTACAGTCTGCTGCCCAGTCATTTACTTTAAATAGCACCAAGACTAGATCAAGTTGCAATCAAGCTAATGTGCGGAGGCATTTGTCACACTGATGTGCCATTTTGCATCATAATCTCATTAAATACAGATGGCAGATATGGCAATGTAAAACAACCACTAAACTCCTCTGGGGATTATGTGTGAGAACCTGCATTAGTTCACAAGAACACCATTACCCTTACCTAACAATACTATCAATTGTTTATTCATGTCTTTTATATGTTAGATGGCATTCTTTACTCTAAATAGTACAGTTATATAACAAAACAATCTTGTAATACATCTCAAAGTAAGTCTGTTAAGTAATTATTTATTTAGCCTGTCTTTTTTTACACTCTTTCAAACATGCACTCTCACTTGCTACAAAAACAAACAGTACTTGAATGCAAATACCTAAAGGCACTGCTGTTTTTGTTTAACCTCTGAACCCCCTCTGTATGCCTAGAACCGCTGGAGAAGACAATAAACCTCAATGAAAGCACCAAAAACAAGATCCTGACAGCTGAGGGAATCTTACTGTTGCTGTGTGTGCTAGTTCCTTCTGCCACCCTTCTCTGTCAGGTCAGAAGCTCACATTATTATGACTGACTGTACATGATCATACACTGATCTGTCAACTATCTCTGACCCGCATAGCATTGATGTTGAAGCCATGGTTAATTTCCAAAATGTCTCAATAGTGGTATTGCCTTAACACTCATGTCAACACACCAGAAATTATTGCAATCTGTAAGCCAGCCCTACTTTGACTGTTCCTACCACATACAGCTTTACGTTTCTCAAATTGTTATTTTTCATAGTGTGTCTTGGGAAGTTGCACCATTTCACAGCTTTACCAACTTCTGTTTTCCCCCCACAGTCCAAGAAACTACATAGACTGGAGAAGAAGAAAGTGATGAAGGAAGAGGAAAACATATACCAGGTGAACTTTAAATGAGTCATATCCACCAGAGTCAAACACACGTCATGGCAGGCATATGAGAAGTACTTGCGCAAGTAACTTTGCTGAAAGCAGGAACAAAGATGTGAATGGACATGTTATCTTGTGCCACTAATCAATTTAGCATGAATATGTTTCATTGATTTTTGTGTTTACCTGATCTATCCATTTTCCTTATCTCATACACCAGGGGCTAAATCTGGATGACTGTTGTGCCACATATGATCAGATCGAACGCTCCCAGGGACACGGCCCGTACCAGGATGTGTGCAACATTATGGAGGAAGAGGAGGAGATCCAGCTGGAGAAACCTTGAAGGAAAAGGGAAAAGAGAGAGAAAGGGAAGGAAGAGCTGAAGTTTGAGTGTGTGATATCTGAACATCAGGTTCATTCCTCAGTTTTGTACATAGCCTGCAGTTACAGCTTTAGCATCTGACAACATATTGTTTAATCGGCTTCTTTAATTTGAGATTGAACATACATGTTTGACCTTGGAAACAGTAGTTGACCAAACAGTCTCACCACTCAGTCAGGACTGTAGCCATAAGCTAGAAATGTAGAAATAAGCCCCTGCACTCCAGATAATTGTGAAGATACTTCTTTTTTATGTTTGATACATTCAACTGTATATTATATTTTTTGTAAAAAAAAAAAAAAAAGTGTGTTGTATACTCCAAAATTTCTTAATTTTTCTGAGTCTAAAAAAGTAATGGTATCTGTCTTTTCAATATCCATATGTGTAACCTGAAATGATAAAATGGAAGCTATCCTTCAGGTCCCCAAATTCCTAAAAATAAAAACACAGAGGACATGACCTCTGTGTCCTCAAATAACTACAGCCTTGCACTCCGTAGCTGTTCTGAGGTTTCCAACGCAACACATGATCCTCCTCAGCAAATGGAGTAGTCATGGAATTAAAACTCAACTTTTAAGCCAACGAGAAGTCCTTAAAGTGCTCAGAAGAACATTTGAATTTATCTACAATTTCATGACAACCGGGCAACAACATCTACTGAGGAAGATCGTGTAATGCGATTGAAAGCTCCAGATCAGCTTCTGAGTGGATCTGGTGGTGATTGTTTTCTTATCAGCTCCTTTAATGTTTGTTACACAAAATCTAGGCTAGCCTATTTAATGAATGTCTTGCATTTTACTGAATGACTTTATGTGTCACAATTTTGTTGCTTTCTGACATTTTCTGAGTGATCAAAGAATAAAGTTGTGGGGGGGAAAAAATCCCACAAATTCTCCTATAAATTGTCTAATGTAATAATAACTAAATAATACATAATGCCCCTCTAATCTGTACTCTAAATTGTACAACCAAGGCAGCGGGTGTCGTGATTGGCTACTGGACCGCGACGCTGCCATTCATTGGCTTCCATTTTTTTGGCGTGGGCGGGGCCTCGGCGCTCCCAGCCAGGTATGTAGCAGAGATGTGAGCGAGGCGGTGCGTAAACAGAGTGGGCGAAGATGGCGTCGAACAAGATGAGTGGTGGGAATAGCAGATTTGAGAATAGTGTGAATGGAAGACGCTCATCGAAACACAAAGATGGCCCAGTGGGTGAGTTTTTCCCCCCCTGTGCCGTGTCAGCCTCGTCACAACCCCCCCCCCCCCCCTGTCGCTTTTCCCTTCAACAACGCTCCTGAACTGTCACCTCCCGCTAGCATGCGTTAGCAGCTACGTTAGCCGGAGTGAACAACTCGGATTTAAGCCGCTGGGTCTGCCTCAGCTGCGTAGCTCCTGTAATTGTTGTATGGCATCAAAACGAGAAGGCAGTGAGAAAAATCTATGCGTAGACTGTTTAAAAGCGTAGAAACAAGTGCGCGGTCGTCGGTCGACCTCCTTCGCTGGCTTATCCATAGTTAGGAGCATTACCCGGTCGCTACGATAACCTAATTTGTACCGTTAGTTGTAGCAGTGGTAGTAGTGCCGTCGCTGTAGTAGACTTTAACTACAAATATATTTCTCCACGCTGTATTTATATTAACCTTTTTCACGTTCTGTACCCCAAGTCTCAGCCGCTGACGATGACAGGACCCACCTGAACAGGTACTCCAAACATAAACAAGAGGGGATTGAGTTTAACTAGATTAAGCTCCCGAGTGTGGTAGTTCCTACTGTGCATTAATCGATTAAGCGAATTGATAGGGTCACTGGTGACAAGCGAGCAGGCTGACACATGGTGACGAAGGCAGCAGTTTTAACAGGATGCTGCCTGCAGCCAGTGGCTGGTGAACAAACTCCCCCTCTTGCTCTATTCTCCTTTTCAACTAGGCCACTGTCTCACTGCAACTGAACCAGTCCATCCAGTCCCAAACCACCTCTACTTCCAAAATCTTCCTTAGCTTTAGGAGTTAGGAGCCTAACAATGTGATATTGCCTGTGTCTTTGCTGCAGTAATAAAATATTTTCACATGCCTATTTATGAATGGTGTGTTTATAATAGATTTGGGCCTGTGTAATGAGATTAGAAGAATTGTAACCCAATCATACTTGTGTGAGGTTACTGACATGCTCAGTTTTCATCAGACCTGAGGATCAGATTTATAATTTTATCTTTCATCAAAGGCATTGCATTATAAAACTGAAGGGAAGCCGTATGTGTCCCATTTGGAGGGAGCGTGGGGGCTCATTGTTCCTAGTTTCCTGTTGTTCGGTTTGGCCGTGTGTGTGTGTGTGTGTGAAGGTGCTCTGTCTGGGAGAAGGGTCAGAGCCTCCTAAACACAACACTACACAGCCCCTGCTGTTGGCGCTTCCTCTTGCCTGTGTGCGGCACATTGCTATTTTTAAAGCCTGCTTCCTATAGACACGTCATTTTGTAGAGGATCAGATATCTGACAAAATCCAGAAAGACTGACCAGATACCATATCTTGTAGAACTGAAACGTGTAACAGAATATTTCCTTAAACACTGCCTGGTCTCGACATATGGTGAATGTTGAGACATTGCATAGATAGATGAGTTGTGACAGTGAGTTCCACTTCAAGGAACACCCACTATGTTTTCTTATCCTTAGACTTTTTTACCCAGACTTCACATTTCCCCAGAATGGGTCTGTTTAGGCTTGATAAAGACAAACACAAGCGAGCCATGAGTTAGAAACGGCCTAGACAAGATCAGCACAGTTAATCATACTGACATTAAGAAGTAGCTCAACATTAGACTAGACTATAAGAGCAGCTCCTGTACATTTTCTGTGTGGAATGGACCAGCTCTGCTCTAATTTGTAGCCATAAATGTAAATGAGCAGGAGCCCACAATACCGTCTAGGTTCTAGGATGCACCTTCAAATATGATCCAAAGCATTGTTAACGTTTAGAAAGCTCTCGCAGAGACCGTGTACCTCCAACAGGGCTGCATAACTGTCAGCTACATGTTTCAATAACAGAAAATGTTATGATGAAGATTTTTACACAATCTGACTCGTGCATGAGGTTGCAACAAGTAAGATGGGGTCCAAATCTACATCACAATATACATATTTATATACAGGTGACACGTTCTATGAAAAAAATCTGGTTCCTTGGGTCATGGTCTAACCTTTAACCAAATTTCTTGGAGCTTTATTAACAGGTTTTATCTTGCAGCTTATAGTCCTTTTCACCAGCAGACATTTTGATTTGTCATAGTAGGAAAAAACACAGGTGTTACTGATAACAGTAACAATGGCGTCGCTCTGTAAAGTGTCCCAGTAAGTCATGGCGGTATGACAGCGAACCAGCACGCACAATACCAGGACCCTGAAACTGAAGGAATTCAGCCATCATTTATTTTATTATTTACACCTGTCTGTGCATTTCCTATTGTGACATATCAAAATGTCTTATGAAACAAGCCCTCTCTGTGAAATTAATAACAATAACAAAAACAACAGAAACGACTAACATTTTCCTCAGAGTCTTAGTGTTGTCTGTGTCTGTGTTGCTGGGCGTGTTTGTGTATCTCTGTGGGTGAGGGGTCACGTGTCAGTTCCTTCGAGTTATGGGACTGTCATGTGTGATATCACCCAAGAAGTCTAAACTAAGGTCATATTTTCCCCTGGAATAGATTCTCTGAATTACATTTTCGCCCTCTATTTTGGGTGTGCACGCTTTGTCCATGTTCTGCATTCATTGCCAAACATTAATATTTCTCAACAGTTGGCACATACAGCACATTTCTGATGCATACACAAACAACAAATATGACCAAAGGCTCTACATAAATGTTGTTCAAAACACAAAAGACACTACCAAAAGATAACAGGAGTTGATGGAATAATGTAAACATAGTGATTAGCGATGACATGATTAGTTGATTGATCAAACAGTTGATTGTAACTCTTTTGATTATCTAATAACTGTCAAGTGAATTGTCTAAACATTTGCTGGGCTGGTTACAGCGGTATGTGAGGACATTCCTACTTTTCTTTGTTTATTATTGTACATCTTTTTAGTTTTTTGACTGTTGGTCAGGCAAAATTATGCATTCATTATGTTTAAAATTAATTGTATCAACTTTCAATCAATAGATTAATTGATAGTTATTACCTTTACTGCTGTCTGTTTACATTTGTTTTGTCACCTTATTAAATATGGAATGAAGCACTCGAGATGCAATAAAAGGAAGAAGCCACAATTGATTGTTATCATCTCATAATCTCATGGTTGTGTCCCTGCCAATATCTGTTTGTACGAGACCTGCCAATTAGGTTGAAGGGCACAGGGAGTTGCAGGCTGAACAGCCAATGGCAAAATAGCCCACTGCCACAGGGAGAAAGTTAACTGGGCTGGGGTTGACTCTAGCTTCCCTACCCTTTTTAAAAGAGGCATGGGAGGGACTAGCAGAGAGGAAAGAACAGGACAACACATTGCCTCTGAGTAGAATTGGTTATGACAGGCTAACGTACAGAGGCTGACGGGAAGAGCCACATCGTTAAGACGACAGACAGCAAGAGCGAGGACAAACCAATTGTAAAAGCCTATCTCTTTCCTCTTCGCCACCCCTCCCTCCCTCTCTCTCTTTCTCTCATTCTCTTTCTTTTTTCCCCCCATGCTCTCATTGCTTTCGTGGAAGAGAGGAGACAGACAAAGACAGAGCCTTGAACTCAGACACTGGTAAACGCTTTCACTTTTTTTCTCATCCAGCTTTTCAATAGTTCGTTCATGCCATCAGTTGTGTGCTATATGCCAGAAGCAGCCTGCATGTGGTTTTATGCAAATATTCAATTCACACTGTATGTGGGCCCAGCAGGGGTCATTATAAGTCTGTAATGTCGCTGGTGTTGGTTGTTGTACATGACTTATTAATGCCCACTCTCATCCATCTTTAATGTAGAGAGAACAGGTGCAACTTAATGGCTGCTGTGGGCTTACAGTGACCACTAGTGTCAGTAACGTAGGAAGTGATGATGCTGAAACATAGCTAACCTCTTTACTGATGTCGCTAGAGGTGGCCTATTGTAGATATGTAGAATATTTGCTGATGCACAAAAGGCAGAGGCGATAATGCAAGTAGCTGAGTCATGTTTTTCCCCCGAGTGACTCCTATAGATGATATATTGACAGCTATCCTGGCGTTAGGGTAGTGGCAGCTTTTTGCTTCTTTTTTTGTTTCTCTGTTTGAGACATTATCTTACTTGTCTCACAAAGGTGAAGTCTTCACTGGGCCATGGCATATTTGAATTCTGAGTGAGCTCTCGATAAGATTGTATTGGTTCACATAACTGTGTTCATTTGCATTGTATTTGCAAATGACATAACTCCCTTCAGTTAGATGGGGGTGTAATGTGCGCTGGCTTCGTTATCATTAAGCAAGTTTTAGAGCAGCTTATGCTGATCCAGGGGTTCATAAAGTTCACGCATAACTTACTCTGTCAACATAAGGCCTATTGGCTTGCCCAGCTGAGAGAGTTGTACCCCCCTGCTCTAATTAAGCAATGTAATTTTAATTTTGGCTGCTCGCCCAAACTGGTTTGACTGCTATAGCGGGTCCTGCAGCATGGCATTTGGTGACTGCTTGACCCCAGAAACCATTGTGTCCCCTAAGGCCACACTGCTGCTGATTGTGGACAGACAGATCAGTGTGTATTTATAGATGTTCGTTGTGTGTGTGTGTGTGTATGTATGTCTCTTGGTGTTTTTCCAGTTTTATGCTACGTGTAAGTTGAGTTGTTGCACATTAAGTAACTGTTTCCTGTGTTGTCAGGTTCAGAACATTCACAACCAGTGCTTAATCCTCTGGTTCTTGTCCAAATTCTAAGATGGAGGAACACTCCCAGAATTGCATGTGTGTGTTTGTCGTTGGCTGTTGAACTGTAGGCTTCCTTCATACATCTTTATTATGAATTTGTATGATTGTTTGCTTAACATATCAAGGTGGAAAATGTTTTGTGCACATCCTGCTCCTGCTTCACCTCTGCAATCTTTGAGACTCGAGTAAAAATAACATCCACCCAAAAATGTAATTCACATTATTGTCATAATCCTGTACAGCTCGGTTTTGTTAGGTGAACCGCAGAAAGACAAACTATTAGGGATGTTGTCATGTAAGAGACAAATCCTGAAGCTCTTCCAGAGACAGTTAATAAGGAAACAACTAGAATGTAATGACAAAACCAGTTGAGATGTTACTGGGATAAGGGGACATGTTCATTTACAGCTGTAAGCTCTGAATTCCAGTGGGATAAAACACATCTCTGTGCCCAGCCCATGGTGTTAATGTTAATTTACTGTCAATGAATCAAACTCAAAAAGTCAGGGTTCATACAAAGTCTTGAAAGTTTGGAAAATGCTTAATTTTAACTTATGTTTTCAAGGTTAGGAATATGCTTGAATTCGAATATATTCCTTGAAAATGCTTGATTTTCAACATAATTTGGTGTTTTATCATCTACACAATCACTCATATAAACCAAAAATCTTTTAATATTTGAAATGAAACGATCCCGTCGTCATATTTGTTTGTCGTCTCCTGGCATTTATAGTAACAATTTAGATGTGATGATAAGGCTTTAAGAGTCTGGACATTTTTGGTTTAGGTACCTTGAAAGTGCTTGAAAAGTGCTTGAATCTTGCTCTTTAAAAGCTGTAAGAACCATGAAAGTGTCACCAGAGATCACAAATTCAGGGAGACAGTTGGCTATATTTGTAGATTATAACCTCCCTCTCCAATATTATTTGAATAGCACAGTGTAAATTCTGTTTTAGTGTGGAGTTTCCCTCACAGTCATGGGACAAACTTATGTCAAAGAGTGTTCCTTTCACATGGTTGAATTGATGTGAAATTAGGGTCCAAGCTGTTTTTATTAAGCCGTGCAGGATAGAACATGATATTGTAATGAAAAACTGAAGTGCTGCTCTGTGTAGTCTGCTCATTTGGCTCTGCAGATTTGTTTCAGTCTATCTCTATATCCCAGGGCCAAGGAATACCTCCTAAATTCAATGGGACATTCACTATGGGCTTGATGGCAACATTACACAGACACGTACACATAGGGTTTCTGCTTTGCAGATAATTATAATCTGGCTTGTGGCAGAAACAAAGGGGGTGGGGGGTGGATATATCACATAACAGCATCATTCTGAGTGGCCATTGATGTCTGGTATGTCATAACTTAGGGTAAATGCCTCTCAGATGAGGCACGTTTTCCACTGACAAGGGGAAGGAACAGCTAGGCAGCACGAATCGCTGGATTGGGTTATGTGTCCCGATCCATTTTTAGCATAATCTAAGCCAGTAGCAGAGTGCTAAATGCTGAAGCGGACAGCGTTCAGTTTTGCCAACTCCAAAACATTTTGGAGGTAATCTTTGTGACAGGATTCAATTATCTCTTGCTAAACTTTTAACTGTGACAAACTGGCATCTAAAATGTGAAATTGTGCCTATAGAGGGGTGTCTTCCCTTGTAAAAAAGAAAAGCTCTCCCTGAAAGAGAAGTGGAGTGAGAGGCAAAGAGAAGACAGGAAAATGAGAAGACAGGCAACTGCTGAAGAGTTGTTTCGTGTGTGTGTGTGTGTGTGTGTGAGTGTGAGCTAGAAGTCGTCTGATAAATGTCTCCTCCCAGATGTCAGGGGGTGGTGATTCCTCCCAGCAAACTGAAATTGCCTCTCCCATTACTCTTCCTGAATGGCACAGAATAGCAGAATAATTGTGCGATAAGGGCTCCATTATTTCTTTGACCCTCAAAACAATATTTCACTTTTTAGCATGCATAGGCAACCTCCGCTCCACATCCCAGGATGTCGCTTTGGGGATCTGTGAAGAAAACGCTGTGCTGTTTTTTTTTTTTGTTTTTTTTTTCTGTATTATTGCACTAGCCTTAGGTGAAGTTTTAATAGCAAAAGTTTGTGGATGGGTGGGTGTGTGTGAGGATGTCATTTGGGATGTTCATTCGTGGTTTAACTAAAGATGATTTAACACAGCAGAGTCTTTCTTTAAGAGTAATTTTGAACTGATCAGTATTTATTATCTCTCCATAACTGCTAAATGTGCTTCAGTCCTGCAAGTTAATTAGTTAACACCAATCCATAACAAAGAAATTATTTTCCTTCCCCCTGTCCAATTCGCCCCTAAAATTCTCACTTTCTCATCTACTAGGGAGGCACTGCTGTCTCTGTTCCTTTTTTTGTTTTGTTCTCTGTGTGTCCATCGTCCCTTCTCCTCTTTCCCTTGTCTCTCAGCATGCCAGTCACCCTATACAGTAAGCACCAGCTAGTTCCCAGGTGTTGTGGAAACAGAGGTCTCAGGTGACTTGGCAGAAGAGCTCAGTCCAACGGTAGGAACCCAATAGGGACCCAGCACTGGATCTTTGTTATGCTGCATTAGAGCAGGGATATGGGCACACTTGATAAACACACTCAGCTGTGTGTTGTCAGCTGTATAACTCCCTGTGGGACTGTTATACAAGTGTGTTTATGTGTTTTTGTCAGTGTATGACTAATCTGTGTTTGTTCCCAGCAGCATGACGTTAGCACAGGGCCTCTGCCTTCTCCTCCTGTTCCATGCATGTCTGCCTGGATCTCGGTGGATTTTGGTTGCTTAGCCCGGATTTACATTTTTAAATTTCAAGGCTTGCTTAACACGTTTCAATCAATGAGCTACTACACGCCAGGCTATGGGGGATTAGTTAATACGAGCAAGAGAACATTATGTAGGATATATCCCATGATATCCCACCTGGTACAGTGTCTACATGCTGATAACAAGTGTGGGCTTGACGCAGAATAGGAAGCAGGGAGCTCCTTTTTATGCTTGCATGACCAGATACCAGCTGACTGTCAAGTTTTAATAGCTACAAAAAATAATAATACAATATTTTTTATTTTACAAATAAAGTATGCATTGGGGTCAGCAAGGTGGCATAATTAATAGGGAGATCAGTGGGTGTTATTGGGATCCAAGCCCCTGTATCAGTAATAATCTGCCTAATGAAAAAAGATTTTCCCCACTGGAATGCAGAAAGAATCACGTTAATAACTGTTTAAAATATTATTATGCACAAGCACCTTTGCCTGCATACAACTGATTTCTGTTTCGGTTTCAACCTTTGCCTTGCTTCTCTGTCTCACTGCTCCTAGTGATGGACACCAGGGCAGTGTTCGTGGCCCTGTACAGCGTGTGCGAAGAGAATGCCACTTTCTTCTCAGGCGGAGCCAAGGGCTCGCAGGGTGACGCTGCGCGGCGGATGGTGGATACCATGAAGCTGATCAAGGAGCACGCTTGCAGTCTGGAGCCCGTTATCTCCGGCTTTGCTGCAGTTTACCACCATTTTGACTTTGACCCACACATACCTGCTAATGGCTATCGCTCACTGGTCAAGGTAGGCTGTGTGATGCCTTTTTGTGTGTACAAATCAAGTCTTGGATCTGTGTCTGTGTTCTCCTTTCAACCCAGCGCAGCTTTGAGAATAATAAGCCCCCATACCGCAATACATTCTTATCAATATTCTCTCCACACTGTGAGAAACGGCTCACCAGCCCCTCTTTGCCTTGATATTGCTTTGTTTCAAGGTCAGTCCATTTGTTTTATAGATTGATTTTATGTTGCAAATCAGGTTAGATAAATCCTCCAGCTGCAGAATATCTACCCCTACTGTACCCACTGTACTTTATCTTCTACAGTTATTGATAAAACATCATGACCTTCAGTGGCTGCAGCCCACCATAACTGAATGACTCTAGCAGAGCAGCAAATGAATGCTGCTCTGTTTTCTAGCCTCTCGATTTCCACATTTATAATCCATCTCATTCCCAGTGCTACTCTGACTAATCTGTAACGCCCCGATGAAGCAGCAAGCTTTTCACATGCTCGCATTCAGGCATACTATCATACATCGTTTTTTTCCCCTCCAAGCTTACCACCCTAATCTTAATTACAACTTAAGCAGACCCAGAAGACATGGCCCTTTTTAATGATTGCACAATTAAAGAAATACGATTTGCTTTGTTAGAACACCAAATGCTATGTATTCATTTTTAGAAAAGAAATAACCTGAAGTTCATCATTCATTATCTCAAGAATACATATCATTACATATATAATTTTGTACAAATTATGCCCTTTTATTACTCAATGACATCATTTACCTACTTTGCTTGTAATTTAATTTAACTGGCCTTGCTTTTTTGGCAAGTACGCTGATTTTAATTTGGCGTATGGAGAAGGTTGCGTGGAAAGGTAGACATCACATTTTGGAGAAAGACTCACCAATTTTCCCCAAACTTTAATTGACACATTCGTCATACTTTTCTAGGTTGTACGTTGCTGCCTTCTCCACATCATCCAGAAGGGGCGCTACATCACCGCCAACCGCCGCAGCATCTTCTTTCGAGTAGCACACAATGCGGGGGAGATGGAGGCCTACTGCAACGCTCTGTGCCAGCTGCGCGCCCTGCTCTACCTGGCTCAGCGCATGCTACATGACAACCACCATGGCAACCTGTTTTTCCAGGATGAAAGTGGCCTCAGCGAGAGCTTTGTCCGCGAATACTCATCCATGCACAAGGGGTGCTTCTATGGCCGATGCCTTGGCTTTCAGGTGATATGAGCACAGGAATAGGTAGCGCGAAAGAATGGGGGAGGGTTAGAAGTAGCCATACCTCATGCGTGATGGTCCAGAACTGAGTATTTTAGGTAAAGTGACGTTCTGCAGCTCCTAAACATTTCTTTATATTTGTTATTTTATTCAGACTTGTCATATAAAGGAAGAAAGCTCCACACACAAGACTCTCATAGCCTATCAATCAAAAAGTATTCATTGGTTTTGAAAAAGAGTGACCTGTTGACGTTAAAGGACAAAAAATAAATAAAAACAATCCGTGCCAGGGGGTAGTTTGTTGCCAGGTGCTCATACACTGCCCTGCTGGCATCTTAGACTAGAGGGATAGACTCTGAAAAGAGAGCAAGAGTGTAATATGTAAAATTCAAAAGAGGAATGCAGAGCTACAAATAGCTCCTGCTGCTCAAATCTGCAGGTAAAATGAAGCAAGTAAAGGATTTGGATGGACAGAGGGAATGCTCCCTTTTATAGCCATAGTCTCTGTTCTTAGTTGAGCTTAACGAGAGAGGCTGAACCCTCAGCAGACAGAGGTCAAAATCAAACTAAAAGGAAAAATGATGAAACCTCCCACGGACTGTCTGCATCAATTTATAATGTCTAAGACTCATCTGATATTCTTATATCCCATCATCTGTGTTTCACTCTCTGGTTGAATGATTGCAGTTTTAATTGTAGCCTGTTTCTTGTTTTAAAATGGATAATGGATTAGAATGTAAAGTCTGTCTCTGTTTTTGTCTATTCCTCCCTGCAGTTCACTCCAGCCATTCGGCCCTGTCTCCAGACCATCGCTATCGGCCTTGTGGCCTTTGGAGAAAACTACAAACGCCATCAGTCAGGAATAGGTCAGCATCATCTTGTCTGCAGCTGTACCCTCTCATCATCCAGCCACTTGATTCCCATTCATAGATCGTACTCATCCCCACCACGTCTCTTCTACATTGCTCCTTGGCCCCTGACTGTGTACCTTTTTGATGTTGTGTGTTTGGATTGTAGATGCTCTTTCATCCTTTGGAATCTCGAGGGCTAGCTGGTGTGCTTCTTCTATATTTCAGAATGTTTTGAACATACACACAGTTATGTACAGAGGCAGAGATGGAACATCATGCACCATCATATACAGACTAAATATAAAATAAATAAAATAAATATAAATAAATATAAATAAAAAATAAAAATAAATATTTAACATTCAAAAAGGAATCATTCAACTCTCATGGTTTCTTGTGCTCTGTGCTGCACCGCAGTGGAGGCAGGCGGTATTGCACCATATGGTGAGTGTACTGGAACCCCCTGACCCCTTCATCATAGTCCTCTGTAGTGAACTTAGGCTATATGACTATATGAAGAAGTTGCTTCTGTCCTACAGCTCCTATCATCCTAAATGGTTCTGCACACAGCACTGTAAACTGCATTAGCTGTCCCGTGTCTGTTTTTTTAGTTTACAGGTTTAAGTCTGAGGTATAGTCATAATATCTGAAAGTGCAGTTCCTTCCCTTTTCTTTACTGCTTATCCTTGACTTCTTGCAGAGCATTGAAAGCTGGGTAGAATTTGCATTACATTGCAATACAATGAAATGCTTCTGTTTCAACATGGCACTAGCACAGTAGACATGAAACCTCTGTGTGGCAATAATAACAATTATAGTGCTGTGAGTATGTAAAAGCCAATATACTGTGTTGAGTTTGACGACTGTTCTCAATTGTGTCCACATCTCTTAGGTGTGCCGTGTTTTAGCCCTCTATTTCCTTCTTGACCGTCTTTCTTTCTTTCCTATCGCCCCTTGACCTTCCTTCTTTTGCGTTTTCACTGCTGCGAGGGTCTACTCACTTACTGCAGTTTTATTCGTTATACTTTCCTGCCCTTCTTCCTGCCGTTTGTCTTTCTGAAATCCGTTTTCATTTCCATGATGCTGAGCTTTTGTCTTTTGTCTGCCACTCACTTTTCAATTCCATTTCCACTCCCTCCTGAATCATACACATTCTTCTTTTCCTTCACTCTCCTTTTAACTCCGCCCCATTTCTTTCCTCTGGGTGTCTCCTACCCATTATTATACCCTCCTCATTGTGTCGTCCTTCCTCCCTTCCCCAGGTGTAGCAGCCAGCTCTTTCTTTACCTCAGGGAAGTACGCCATCGACCCAGAGTTGAGGGGGGCAGAATTTGAACGCATCACCCAGAACCTGGATGTCCATTTCTGGAAGAGCTTCTGGAACATCACTGAGACCGAAGTCCTGTCGGTGAGGAGACTGTTAATGCTTCTTTTTACACACACAGGTGAAAACAATCTACCCATGTTGTCACCATGAGCCCATGTGCACAGATAAGTGCGCCGCCCTGTTTTTAATTTGAAAACTGTATCTGGGATATTTTACTTTCCTCTGGTAAAAGTTCCTTTCTATCATTATGCATTTTGGCTTACAGGCAGTTAGTAATAATAGAGTGGAATTCAATTTATTCAATGGGGTTCATGGTTTATTCATCCAGTTTCTCTTTCTCTCCAGTGACCTGACTCACTCTTCTCTGTCTCTCTTTTTCTCCATCATCTCTCTTCCTCCAGAGTCTTGCCAGTATGACATCCACTCAAGTTAAGGTGAACCGGGCTCTTTCTGTGCCTTCTGTGCCCTTTGACCTTCCCCTGGCATCCAACCACAGAGCGTCTGTAACTATAGCTCCACCATCAGCACACATCGGCACTGCTCCTGTTCAGATGAGGCTCATCTCTTATGACTTACGTGAAGGACAGGTACTTAAATCATTATTCTGTTCACACTATTGTGGTACAGTGGAAAATGCAATAAAAAAGCTTCATAATCTCAAATATGATGCAAAACTACACTAGCTCTTTTTTTGTATTTGCTCTGTACTTGTCTCACACTACTTCCTTGCAGCCTGTCTAAGTATTAAGTATTTGTTGTGTAACCTAGTTTATGACAGATTTCCTCCACTGGCTCTTTTTAAACCACCTTGCATATACCAGTCATACAGATTCTTAAAATATTCTAACAGTGTGTATTAGCATATCTGGTATTTCTCCGAATTGCTCGTGTAAGCGACAGCTTCGACTCATCCTCATGGACTTAATTCCCTTCATTATCGCTCTCTCTCTCTATTTCTCTGTCATAGGTTTCACTCTCACTTTTTCTACTCTGCCTTCCTAATTCTCTCGGGAGACTCCCTCTCTCCATCCGAGCTTGTTCTCCTCCTTTCTTTGTAGCCTGGCACTAAACCAGACATGCTATCAACAAACACTTTCAGCCATTGATCACGCTCCAACAAAACAACAGTGTCCTTTTTAATGTCGCAAAATACAAGCCTGCATCAGCGGAAACCCCCCCCCCCCCCCCTCGCCGTTTCTGTTAATGAATGGGAATTAGTGTGCATTCATGCAGGCGCAGGAAAGGCTGGCAGCAAACTGCTGTAGTTAATCCCTCTCTCAAAGGAGCCCTGTTGCAAACACTAGCAATAAAATATATTTACAATGAAAACAAGGCTTTGTTTGCAATGTACATTGTGTCTGTGGACAGTTATCAGAAGGATGCAAATGTCATGATCTGTCATGTGATTTTTTTTTTTTCAACTGTTGGACTGAAACAGCTGATCTTGATTATTTGTCTGTGAATTTTTCCCTCCTTTTGTGCATTCATTCCTCTTTCTCCACCTTTCTCTCACTCTCTCCAGGACAGCGAAACTCTGCTCTCTCTCTGCCGCTCTGAGGGGGGAGCCATCTCTCTGTCACTGGGGCTGAAGACCAAGCGCCTCCCCTCGTCTCCCTGCCTCCTGATCCACTTCCATGGGGGAGGCTTTGTGGCCCAGACCTCCAAGTCCCATGAGGTGAGATGGTACTCTCCAACTAGAGTTTTCCTTACTCTGACCGGAAAAGCAATGAATCCAAAAGACTATTGACATATTTATGTCATGTAGTATTTTGACTCACGTCTGTACGTCACAGTGTTTGACTTATTTGTGATATTTATAATGGAACAGTCGGTCAAAATGCAGGAAACAGTGGTATAATATGTCACCTACATATCTAAATACTGACAACACTACACCTCCACTATTAGACACCTGGGTCAGATGTTGTTTTTCCAGGATTTGAGCCAGTATCGCCACAGCGGTCATCCAGTTCACCTTCTCATTCCTTCATTGCGTCAGCTGTTTTCTCAAACTAATTGTAATAGAACCCCAGCTAATTAAAGTGTGGATGAGAAAGACACTAGTGTAGGAGCAGAGGGGTTACCCGTCTGAGTCTCTTCCTGTGTCAATAGTGTAGCACGTAATGAGCCGTTAAGCTAATTATTTTGTAATTAATCAATGAAAACTTAATAGAGACACTCTGCCCTGCCTCCATGCCTTTTTTACTGGTAAGGTGCACACAAAGCTGGCTCTTCTCTTTCATGCAAATCATTGTTTCCTGTCATTCACGTCATCCTCACCCCATCATTCTTTTTTTCTTTTAAAGGAGGAGCCAATGTCCTAGATTAAATTTCTAGATCACCGTGATAGAAAAAGAGACACCAACACACCGACAAGCTTCAGCCTCATGTCTTAAAGATTCTGTTCCTGTTCATCTTTCTTGGCATTGTTCTGGAAAGCACTCAAAGAAAATCTTGTTTTGTCAGCCAGTTTTATTGTACGTTTACATAAGTGACAACATATGAAACAGAGCAGGAAGAAGCATTCAACCTGCTTAGTTCATATTAATGAGAAAGCTTATTTAACCAAGGTTTGTGCCTCTCCCTGTTTGTCCTACACTGATCTGGTCATCTTTAGCAATGTGTGGTCTTTATGTGGCATCAGGCTACTTATAGCTACTGCAAGACAGGACTCTGTGAATTTGCCAAGGACATGGGCATCCCTGATCTGCAGCTGCATAGCAACCAGAGGATGAGAGGGAGCAATCATAGAAGGGGGTGAACAGTGCTGTCATGTTGAATTAATGGAGAACTGTACAACCCCGTAGAGAAAGATTACCCCGGGCACTAATGGAAGACTTGTCAGACTATTCTTCTCTCTTCTTCTTCTGGGCTCTTTTTTTTTATTACATCCTCCATCTCAGTCTTTCTAATATCTCACAAAATCTGTTTTGTTCACTTAGTGCCTGTGTGTGTGTGTCTGTACTTCAGTGGCAGGAGCCTTTGGTGAACTCGGTGCCCAATGATGCTGAGATCACAGGAATGGATGCGCTGGCATCTGTGCATTTAGCAACTTGGGCATAGACCTCACACACACACACACACACACACACACACACACACAGTGTTTGGCCAGTAGAGGTATAAGCTTGCAGATTAACTGCTCTGCCTGTCTGAGAATGAGTGGGACTGCAGCTGCCATTAATTCCTGCTTTGAGAACAGATCTGGGACCCACTGAATTGGTGTGTGTGTGGGCGTTTTTCTTTGTGAATAGGATGTGTGTGTTCGAGAAGAGTTTCCTGAGTCATGTAAAATTAACCAGTGTTAGTCCCAGCCCATCAAAAACACACACACACACACACACACACAAGCACACACTCATACCTCTTCTCCACCTGGTGGGCCATTTGTTGTGATTCCTGAGCTCCTTTTATGCAGGCAGATGATGAACGGTCTGACTGGCCGCCCTGCCCATGGACTCTAGCATATGTTGACACTCATTGTAGCTTGGCAACAATGGCTATTGTGTGTACACACACACACACCCCTTAGGAGTTACCTTTTGCTGATTCGTACAAACCCACAGTGACCTGAACAGTGCTTGAACTGCATGCACACTCACTTGTCAGCGGGCTCACTCTCAGATTTATTGTGACAGGTAGGGCTTTAAGACAGCACAGCTGGCTGCTGGAGCTGCTACTTTTTGTTTTTTTTTCCATACTGAATCACCGGTCGGTGAGGCGACACACAAACATACACACACCGTGCTTTTCCTGGCACTGTGAATGGAGAGCTGTCGCTTTCACCGCCAGCCTTGTCACAGCTAGTCGAAAAGCGTGCTGGGAGAAGATAAAGACGGAGGAGGAAAGGACGAATGCTTTCTGGAAGGAATATTTTGTCATGACAAGTTTTGATGCCTTTCTCACACTTCAAGGTCACCGCATTGCAGTTGTGAAGTAAAGTACTTGCCTTAGGTTGGCATAAGAATAGTAAACACTTAACCTGACTGTAGCAACTAGAAAAGGAGAAACACTCAGTATTCTGGGAGTATTCTGAGTTTGTTTTTGTAGGCTATCCCTGTAAATCCAGACCATCCTTTTGTCTTTGGCTTTTTCCTTCATACCCAGCAAACTAGGACATGTGGGCACCTTTTGTTATTACCGTATGAAAAGAGAGGAAATGGAGGTGACTGAGGGCAACGCTCATTCTTCCTTTGTCTAGACAGTAAGCCAGAAAGCAGACAGATGACATCAGAAGGACGCATCATTTTCATAACTTTTTATCCTTGCTTCTTAATGTTCACCCCCATGCGTCTCTCTCCCACCACATTTCTTTTTCTCTCTGTCTCCCTGCCTGTGTTTTATTGTGACTGCTGTCGTTTCTCATAAATTTAACAACATATAATGAAACGGAGTGTTTTTCCATTTATAAATTCACCCCTCCCTACCCTTGTCTTCTGTCTTGGGCAGCCCTATCTCAAGAGCTGGTCCCAGGACCTTGGTGTACCCATCCTATCAGTGGACTACTCTCTGGCCCCTGAGGCCCCCTTTCCAAGGGCCCTGGAGGAGTGTTTCTATGCCTACTGCTGGGCTCTGAGAAACCACCACTTACTAGGTACACACACATCACACAGCATTGTTTATACCGGAGGGCTGGCTTTTTATCTCTTTCATGCATTTTCTGTTTACTTTTTAATGTCATGGAAAATGTATATGCAGTCGAAATGATATATACAGTAAGCAGGTAAAAAATGAATGAATTAATGAGCAGGCACAACAAAAATGGGTAAAACTCAGTCCTTTCAGAGTGAAGGTGTCCCGTGGACTGCTTCTGTAAATCCTCACCTACGTTCCCTGTACTTCTCGAGAGGATTCATTCATCACTTTGAAAGTAATCATGCCGCAGCACGATGTCTTGCACTGTACCCGTTGTTCTGCAATCTCACACAAATTGTGATGCTCAATATTCAAGCAGGAAACAAAAGACATCTGGTCGGTTTGGGGTACATCCGACCGCTGAAGCACACTGTGTCAAATTAACAGTGATCGCAGTGCAATATGTTAGTGTTGTAGTACAAGAAGACAATATCACGGCCATGAGGCAGCAGCCACATATTCAGCAGTGTTACTGTGGAGAAAAGAGATACTGTTACTTGATGCGTGTCGCACTGCTTTTTTGCACCTTAGTGGATTTCTTTTTTTGTCTCCTTTTGTTTTGTGTTCCATTTTCCCATTGAATTATTTTTTGTTTCTTTCCCTCTTTTCCTTCACCTCTATCATCACCGTCCCATTTTTATCTCTCTAGGTTGGACCGGAGAGAAAGTGTGTCTGGCTGGTGACAGTGCGGGGGGCAACTTGAGTGTGACAACATCGATGCGCGCTGCTGCCTTTGGTGTGCGAATGCCAGATGGCATCGTGGCAGCCTACCCGGCTACCCTGCTGACCGCCTACGCATCGCCATCCCGTCTGCTAACACTTATGGATCCCCTGCTGCCGCTCAGTGTGCTCTCCAGGTGTCTCAGTGCCTACGCAGGTGTGTGTGTGTGTGTGTGTGTGTGTTTTAAAATAAATCAAGCCTGAATTCTTTCTTTTCTTTTTTTGAGAATTAAGTTTGGATGTATTTTCTTTCTTTCAAGCAGCATGTCTCTGCCGTCTGCTGCTCCACATCATTCATACTCTTAACATAATGGTCTGGACTGTAGTTGTAGGTTTGTTGACAACTACTTATTAAGTTAAGATGTTGTTTATCTTTCCAGGGCTGGAACAGGTATTTTTATTATACTATTCCATTTAGTTTATCAAATATAAAAAATATAACTATTTACTCTATAAAAAAGCCCAAAGTCATGTCTTACTTAATTACTTACCAAGTCTGACCAACAGCTAAAACACAAAGTACCAGTATTCAGTTTATGACTAATCAATTATTCAGCTAATGTCTGTACTGCCCATCTTTTAGATTTAGGACAGTAATAATGATCATTAATCATAAAACTGTTTTGCTCTCACCTTGAACCTCACTGTTGTCTAAATTCCTTATGCAGCACACAATGTATATTGTATGAAAAATCGTAAATCTTTATAGATTACAAACAAGCCTTCGGTAGTAAATGAAACACCATAAGAATGAATGAAACCTTCTGAAAATACCAATTTTCTTTTTAAGTACTTGCTCCAGTGTAAAGTATAGCCGTGTTGTATCGAGTCTTGTAAAACCTTCTCCAACAGCAATTCATCCTATTAGCATATTAATTGCTTTTCATATGTTTTCACTAATCCATGTAAAACGCAGTAGAAACTCTTACAAATCTTTTGATGAATTGTTGTCTCACAACAGGAAGAGGACTGCAGTAATTGAGATATTGTCTGTCCTATGTTGCCTTTTAATAACTGAACTAAAACACTAATCATTTCCCTTTCAGTCCTTCTGTCATCACTATATATTGCTCTCTGTAATACAAATTGCTGTGTGGCAGTATTGAACCCACTCTGTCAGTGGTTTTCTTTACTCTACTATTATATCCTTCCTATTATTGCTTCCCCATTTTCTCTGTTGTTGCGCATTCATGCTTATTCAAGAATAACAAAAACACGTTCATCTCTCTTGTACATCTATCTTTCCCTACTAACCATTCCTCCACGTCTCCTTCTCCAGGCAATGAGCCGCAGGCCGAGACGCAGGTAGAGAAAGTGAGCACGCTGAGCCTGGTGAGGAGAGACACGGCACTGCTGCTCAGAGATTTCCGACAGGGAGCCTCCAACTGGATCCACTCTCTGCTGGATCCCAACAGAGCCACAGCCTCCACCAGCACAGCTACAGAGGCGCCACCAGGAGCCACTGGTATGCCACCGACTGTGACTGTGTGTATGGGTGTGTTTGTGCGTGCGTGTGCAGTCAGGTGGGAACATCAGACGGTGGCATTAATGTGTTTTTCTTGACAGCCTATTTTGTTCAATCTGCTCGTGTCTTTGATCACATCGATTGTGTGTGTGTGTGTGTGTGTGTGTGTGTTACAATTTCAGTGTGTTCATTAAGCCAATTTATTTAAGAGTGGAGTGCAACAACATCAACTGCCCCAAAGTTCATTTACAACCCATATGGAGGAGGTTATTGACATGGATCCCCTTTATTCAGCATAACCAATTATTGCCTCAGCCCACCCTGTTGCATAACACTGCTGTAGCCCCATTCATATCAATTCACCTCTTTGGAGCAGCAGGGCTTTGACAGTAATTGTTAATTGTAGCCACCGTAAATCTGGTGGCGAATCATAATTTCCCTGGGGCCCCCTTAGCCAGGTGACACCCCCACAGCTGCAAGCCCAAACTAATGAGAGTGTCATTGGTGGGTGTACATTATTAAAAGGCCATCATGGCGCTGAGATGGTTCATTATTAAAGAGATGGGAGATCGGTAGCGCTTTGTGAAGAGACCAGCCATGACTTTTACAGCTGTGTTTTGACGGCTCGGGGAGGGCGGATGATGACAGCACTATTTGAATTTCCTCCACCCACTTCTCCTCTCTTCTTCCTGATATATCCCAATTTGCATTTTAGGCTTTTAACTGTTGGCTGTCAACCAGAGGACATATGATAAGTGGAGAGAGTAGAATAAGTGAAAGTGGTTGCGTACTGCTATTGGTGTTTTTTTTTTTTTCCCCTGTGTCCTCCAGCTGCTATTGACCCCAAGTAAATTTGAGTGGCCTCTTTATACACCTTCTACTGTACTTTGTGTGATTAATGGTTATTGTTTTTTATCTGTCTCAAACATTTTGATTTTGCCAAATGTCTCATTCATCACTCTATTTTCCCGCCCCTCCATCTCGTTTCTCAGACACAGTGAGGAAGAGCATTTCAGAGGCGTCCATCTCTTCTCCTCACGCCGACCCCCCTGTACCCTCAGAGCCCCTCACCAGGAAATTATCAGTGAAGAGCCAGACTTGCCAGGACTTGGGATCCCACAACACTTCCACTTCTCACAGTGCACCGCTGCTCTCTGAGAGGACTGTATGTCACACTTGAACATGTTTACATTGAGATAAGCATGCTCTCACTTGATACTTTTATCCACAAGAAGTTAACAGTATTCAACAGCTATAGATTTAAAAGAACACTGTGGTGTTAGTGGGGTTTGTTGTGGGAATTCAATCCTGTAATTATGGAAAGGTCTGTAATTTGATGATGATTATTGCACCATTGCAGTGCTAGAGAAATCATACCAGCCACCTATCTATGATCAGGTTATTTCTGCTTTCATACAGCTTGCTTTAAGAAGATTTAGCATATAGTTCTAGCCTTTTTAAAAGGTTGATCAGTTTATAAGCATGGAGATATTTTGGTCCTCTGTCATACAATGCTGTATACCCTGCAGTGATGTGCATGTTTCATATCAATGAACTCAGCTGAGATTATGTCACCCATGCCTCATAAACAGATTTGGCTAGAAAATGCTGACAGAATATCAAAACTTTTTGGATGTGTGGGTACTGGCAAGGTATTGCAAGATTATCCTCGCATGTATTTTCACACAGGCAGACTGGATTAGTGGCTGGCTTGGGGAAAAATAGCAAGCAGAGGTGATGTAAGATTTTGAATATGCTTTTCCTCCCTGAAATGGGGATTGTTCAGCCAAGACTCTCAGGCACTGAGCCGAGGTTTTTAGAAGATTTTCACAAGGACAAAGTGTTGTGTGTGTATTTCTTATCAAGTTTGTCAAATATTTTATACCTTTCTTCTGCTTTCCTTGACATTACCTTCTCCCTTGACCACTCAGTGGTGTCTAACCTCACCTGAATTATTTCTCTTCTCTTCTTTTATGTAGCCAGAAGATGTGAATTTCTTCCTCTCCAAGGATGTAGATCCCTCCATGTCCAGCGACCTGTCTTCAGTGGCCATACCACCCCCTGTTGGTGAGGAGGGGTCAGAGCTGGAACACCCTAGGGAGTTTCCCCTGGGGTTTGAGCCACTGCGCTCACAGCAGCTGGCTGAGATGAAGGTGGCGAGCTCTCCAGTGGTCAAGGATCCTTTCTGCTCCCCTCTGCTGGCTCCCGACAGCATGCTGAAAGGGCTGCCACCTGTACATATAGTGGTAAGAAGAAGCAGTAGTTGGAATGATTGACATGATGTTACACAGGTCAAAGGTTGCTCACTCAACTGGAGTGTTTACTAAGCTGTCATTCAGTGCATCAAAGAACTTCTGAGTCCTGAAGCTGATCGTTCATATGTTTCTTCAGCAAGTTTTAAACTTATCAGATATGATATTGTTAGAGCATGCAGGAGCAGACCAGACATGTTTATGATGGTGAAGAGCGGGGCGGAGTAGAAAAGGGGTTTGGAGAGGTAAGACAAGGCAGCCTCAAAATGTCAACAGATAGAGTACCAAGGAGTAGTGTTTTAATATGAAAATGAAGAAATTGGTGGCTAGAGTGAATCAGCGAATGTAAAGAAAGCAGGGACAAAAGAGAGTGGGGCGCTTGGCTTCCTTTTCTTCTTCCCTTAATTAAGATTCTTGACATGTCTGAAGGGAATCCTAATTTGCTTTTCACCGTTCGCATCCCCCTTCCCTCCCTCTCGCTTCTTCTCTCTCAGGCTTGTGCATTAGACCCCATGCTGGATGACTCTGTGATGTTCGCCAAGCGTTTGAGGAACATAGACCAGCCTGTCACTCTGTGCGTGGTGGACGACCTCCCCCATGGCTTCCTCAGCCTATCGCAGCTCTCCAGGGAGACGAGGGAGGCTGCCAACGTCTGCGTGGAGAGAATTCGTGCCGTCTTCACCCAGAAGGACACACCCCCGGAGCCACGCAAGCACCGCAAGCTGGAACGGACCGACAGGGGTGTGTCGGCCTCTTCTGGGGAAGCTGGTTCACTCTTTGTCGGCCCCATTGAGGGAGTGGATCTAACTGTCGGGAAAGGGGCTAAAATTGCTGATGGGGAGGGCTTAGTTGCTGTGGCTGCCCAGAATAACACTGACGCTGGTGGTATTGGGCCTTAAATAAGGTTAGATAAAAAAGAAAGACTGCAGTTCACCCAAGGAGTGAAGGGAGGAAGAGAGTAAATGAAAGTCAGACATATTTAGGCAGTGCAATGCTTAAAAGGGAGAGAGAAAGCATCCTAAAAAACAGGAGAGGAGATTGCCCAGTTTTTGAGAAACAAAAAAAAATAGAGGAACATTGAAATACAACTTCCTTTACAATTCTTGCCACTTGTCTGTGCACCATCATGCATGGACGCAAATCTGGCAGACAAAACAAGCACACCCACAAATGTGTGGGTCATGTTTTAAAATGGTAATTTAGCAGCTACTCACATCAAAGACCAGCACTCACCCACGCATGCGGCACACATACTTAACAGAGTTGCCGTTAGGCAGCGGAGACTCAGACATAAAGCAGCGCCGAAGAGTCTTGAGACGAGGCCTGAATGGGTGATTCATCTAGGCCAAGGCAGTCATTTGAGGCCCTAATCAGATAGTGGTAGGCACACTATATTCTTCTGTATAGAGTCATCCCCATCAAAATGGCCACTTGTCCTTTAGGGAGCCACTCTAAATCACACTTAATAACTCCACATTGTGTTCTCCATTACGCCAGTTTGCCAGTCAATACAGCTCACTTTGTGTATAGTAACTCTGTTGACTCTCTCCAAATAGAATTACAGAGCTGAAACACAACAGACTGAAAGGCTCTAAACTGGATTGATTTACTTGTTTCTTGAGATTCTTTTGCAATTTTTAATCATATTATTAACTCTATGCAGTAGTATTACTTTTGTTATTTATATCTTTTTTCTATTGCTGTATTTTAATCCCTGAATCATTACAGGTTTATTTGTTGATTTGTACACTATATTGTTTGTTTAATTGTAATATTATGCTGTTTGTTCCATGTTTTTGAATGTGCTCAATATTTACCTCTCCTTCCTTGGCACAGCTGCTCTGACATGCCAGGCCTTTCCAATTAAACTCATATCCTACTCTCAGTAATGCATACTGATAGGATAGAGTAAATGTAGAATATTACACAGGGACACAGTGCCCTATCTAGATGCTGCCTGGTGCTTTTTTTAGTGCTGATATTACTAATGCAAAGATTGCATTTTATTGATTGCTACGGTGAAATCTGTGGAGATGCACTGAGGTGCATTATTTTCTGAGGACAAGCAATTGCTTGAAAACTTGGGTCCCATCTTTATAAGTCTTGTAACAACAATGATATCTGTCAGATGTCTGAAAGAGGCTAAATGTTTTTATTTTTATTATTTTAAGATTGGAAACGGTTCTCTCCTTCTGCAGAACTAGAGTAAGAGAGAGAGGGGCAGCAAAAAGTCCAGCCCTCAGCTATCAATACACATTTTAAACTTCACTGCACTGATTTCCTCTCAGGTTGTCCCCGTTCCTTGCCAGGCGTTACTGCTCACTTCTTCTCTGCACAGTATGCAATGTGTCAAAGTACCACTTTTCTTGAGCCACGGTATTTCCTGCCTGACAATCTGTTTCTACAAATCGGAGACTTTAGGCAAAGCTCGAGCACCCTGACCAAGAACAGAGTGCTTTGTAAAAACCACTGAACTTGTATTTGGCAAACTCAAAGTGGCTGGTGGTCCTGATTTTTTTTTTGGCTCCCCACCATCCCATTTGGGGTTGACTTTGTTTTCGATAACCTGAGGACACTCCTCTGAGCGTGTTGCCACCGAAGTACTTTGAAGTACACAAAAACGTCCTTCGGGGGGTCATTCCCTCTATCAGGTCCAACTAAATATAGATGCCAACAATGCTGGCACTGTCCTGCCCTTGCCTGGTAACAGGGCTAGGGTTGCCAGGTCTGTAGAGAGGGATGCTGTGTGATGAATAGGATTTAGCTGAAGCTCCGAGTGCAAAATCCTCCCCCCTCCCCATAGAAGAGCAGGATTTTCTACCGCAAAGTCATGCTACAGGATTAGACCATGCTCAGTTCTGTCAGCTCGGAGTACTTACTGCAATATTTTTAGTCAGATTGATGGAGAGAACCAGGGCCGTGAAGAGGAAGAAAGTAATACACTCATCCTCTCGGAGACGCTGGGCTGAAGTTTGTACTTGCTTTACTAGCTGCTGTTTATGCTCACTCTGCACTTTTGCGGTAGCTGATTTGTCGATCCGTGCAAGTGTATTTTAAGCTATAGCTTGTATACATGTTGCTGTTTTTTATTTTTTATTTTTTTTGCTTGGTGTGTCAAGTGGAGTCTGCATGTGCTCCTTCACGCGCTCTCGGTAATCTCTGGTGTGTGGGAAACATGAGCGCACACGTGGGCGCGTCCTCTTTGTTTGTGTTGTGTGTTCACATAAAGACAGGAACGGCACTTTACAGTCAAGAGACTATTCATAGTATTAATCATCTGTTGTTGAGAGCAACCTCTTTGATGTAGTCAAGCCCCCTATGGGACAGCGCTTTCTATCTGATATACATTGACTTCATCAGTACTGAAAACACCACCGCCCAGTAGGGTGGATTGGCCATTAGCACTTTGTTGTGTAAATTATGTGAGCTACTCGTAAAGAAAAAAAAAAGTGTCAAATTCACCCACTTGCTGTTTATTGACCTCCGTATGCCTGTTACCCTTGATGACCACTCATGCATCAGGCTAACCTGGACCAGAGAGGCCATCTGGTATTTTGGACAAATGACTTTGCAGAGATGGTCAGTGTTACCTTTAGTTTCCCCAATTCCTGGCATTTTTGGGGGGTTCCACTGATGCTTATATGCTGCTGCCTGCAATTTAGAGGAGAAATATCTGATTCAGTATTTTTCCAATTAGTGTAGCTGCTTCATAGTGTCTAATTGTTGATGATCCACAGACCAATTTCATAATCACAAATTGTCCTTGTGAGTACAAATTAGTTGTATTAGTTCAGGTTTTTGGTTGTTCAGTTATCAGGTTGTAAGCATACCTCCAGATTTACTCTTTGAAAGCTCTTCTCACTTGAGATTTTCTTTGTCCCAGGCAGATTTCGGTGAAGTGCAATGCGAAGTGCAATGCTGCTACAAACATGGGCGAGCTGCTTCAGCGATTAGGTCACCGTTTACAGTAAAGCTATGCAGTTACACACCAGCATCACATCAATTTTCTCTGTTTCCTCAGTCAGAAATGTCTTGTTTATTATTGTGCAATGTGTTTGAATCACCTCAAGGTTGGATTTCATAATTAGCATACCACTCCATATACCACAGCACTTATTTTAAAGTAGATTCAACCTCAGCCTCTCCTCCGAAATGTCTCCTAATGAGAAATACTCATTTGGTCAATCAGTTACATATCCTACATGTGTGGTTGAAGTTTCAAGCAGAACCAAAGACTGCAGCCAGAGTCTTGTAACTATCCTTGCTGTTTAATGTTGGCTGTTAACTGGTATCATTGAAAATGCAGGTGCTAGCCAGTGTCATAACCTGTCTGAACTCCATATGCAAATTGCTCGGCACTGTAAAAGGCAATTCTGATGTAGAATATGATTAGCCTTTTAAAAGAAACGAGTTATAGACTGGAAACACAGCTGTTTTAAAGGTTTACTTTTTTTTATTTTATTTTTTTACTTTTTTTTAATTTTCTTTCATTCAAAACACCACAAGTGCAAACCTGTGAATAAAAAAAAGAATATATATTAAACATTATAATTAATGTAGATATTTTTACTTTCAGATTTGTTAATCAGATTGATTGCTGATTGATTGATTTGACTGCATTTTCTTTGCAGGTTTCATACTAGAATGATACTCCATGAGTAGGCTGATTTTTCTTTTTCCTCTGTTGATTTTTATCTAAATAAATATATTCTCCCATGATCCTGCAGTTGTGTGTATCAATTGACTTTTCTTTGCATTGATTAAAGTAAAGGTTAAGTAAAAGTCACTGAGAATAAGAAATAGAGATTCTAATTCAATTTATCTGGACAGATATTCTTGGTATATCTGATGGCTTTAGATTTTGTTTTTTATGATTTTATGATTGCATTTGTAAAAAAAAAAAAAAAAAACGTAATTGAATTTTTACCAACATCTTGATTCAGTCAGGACTTGGGGGGGAAAGGTCAATTACAAGGTCGACCTTTGGTAAACATAAAAAGTGTCAGCTCAAATAAAAAAAATAATGCAGAGAGCTCTCTGTGATATTATTCATTCATCATTATTTCTCTACACAGAGGAAGGTAACCAAGCACTGTAAGTACACTTTTGAAGTACTTGTATTTCCATTTGATGCTACTTTATACTAATACTCCACCACATTTCTGAGGCAAATATTGTACTCCTCACTCCATTATATTTATCTGACAGCTATGGTTACTTTGCAGATAAAGATTTAAGACATAAAACATATGAAGAGTTTATAAAATATGACGCTTTGTATGGATTAAACTACCCAGCAGTATAGAAGCTAGTGAAAAATAGCTCCACTTTGACCAGCTACAACATTAAGATCTAATAATACATGTAATAAGTTAAGTGGAGATTCTGCATAATTCTGCATAGCAAGTACATTTTGCTGACATTTCTGTACTTTTACTTAAAAACATTTTTTTGAATGCAAGGATTATACTTGTACTTTACATTGTGATACTTTTACTTAATTAGGGATCTGAGTACTTCTTCAAGGGCTGCTTTTGCATGGACACAGGAAAAAAGTACAATTTTTCAAGGAATTTCAGCCAATTAGATCCCGTTCCTGTTGATATATATCCTGCTGATTAGTGATGTAATAATTTGAGCCAGGAGGCCAGGCATCATCTGTCTCAGTGCTACTTCATTAGAGGTGTGTGACCTCTAATGAAAACATGATTGCAATCAGCATTGGCATTTTTAATGTGTGGACGTGTCGCATTCTCAAAGCACGAGCGGAACCAGGAGCGCGCACTCTAACCCCCACCCCTTCCTCTCAACCAACCACACACACCAGCCGCCATCCAGCTTCAGCTGCTGGAGGGGGGCCCACATGCATTGAAGGGACCAGCGTGAACGCGCCCGGTTCTTCCCTCCACCCTCGCTGTGCTCGAGCCGTTCCTCCGTGCGCGCTCCCGGTCAGAGGCAGGCTTCAGAGAGCCCGGAGAGCAGACGAGCGACAGCTGGGGAGAGAGAAAGATGGAGGTGAGGGTCGGGGAGAGACTCCTGTGCCTGGCCGTGTTGTCCAGCGTCTTCTGCGTGGATTCAGTCCTCGGGAAATACGTCAAAGGCATCGTGGACACCAAAGAGGTGAGCGCTGTTTTTTTCTTTGCCTCTTTAATTAGTTGCCACTCGCCACAATGACACCGCCACAGACTGAGAGGAGTGGGAAAAGGGACTCGACTGCGTATCCGCACGCAGGTGTCTCTGTTGTGGACTGTACCGCGGATAGACGAAGAGGCTACCACCAATTCACCGTTAAGTTGCCTTGGATATTTACATGCCGCCATATGAAACACACTCACCTCTATTCTGCCTTGCAATTGCGCGCCATCTGCGTGCGTGTCATCTGTGGCGTATATTTTTTCCCTCATTATAGTGTTTGGCATCATTGTAGCCCCAGTAAGCGGCATCCCACCAGTCCACGGTCCTCAATCGAGCCTCCAGTAGTGATTACTCATCTCTAAATGAAATGCAGCTTAACGTGCATGATTTCATTGCCACGCTTAACTGTAAATTAGCAGTGTGGTATTTCTGTTTATGATTAGAGGACCCGTTACAGGTGTGCGCCATATGGCTTCTGGCGCGCAGCGCTGGATTTGTGGTGATCCTTGAGAAACTGGCCTCAGTCCAGCCTGCTCAGGGTTTTGAGTCTGTTTTCAGACAGATCAGCATCGACATCATCGCTGCCCTGACAGGATCTGCGAGTTGAAATGTTAACTGTGTAGCTCTGTAATTCAGGAGGCTACCACCTGCCGTTCCACATCTCAGGTTGGTATTTCCACGAGTTTGTGGCTCAAGTTTGACATACATGAGTTAGTTCAATATGGCTGTCTACCATTTTGTTGTGAGTTCAACAAGACAGGCCACTATGCAGACAAAGTAGCCTCTATAACAACACTGGCAAATTAGCCTTAATTCAAATTCTTAAACATTGTGGTAATTCTGTTGGAATTTCTGCAAAACCTGTGCTGTGGAAGTCAAAGTATTTATCTCTCTGAAACAGCACGGGACACATTTGACCTTTCAATGTGTGAGGTCAGCTGTGCCTTGGCAGTCTAACCAGGGGTAAAGAAAATCAATGTTTAACAAACATGCCACATACATCATGCAAACATAAGACAGAATATGTATGATACCAAAACAATTTCCCAGAGCCCAAGGTTTCTTGTTGGGGCGGTAGTAGCAGCTGGAGAGGTGCCAGTTCACCTCCTGGGCACTGCCGAGGTGCCCTTGAGCAAGGCACCGAACCCCTTAATGCTCGGGCCGCTGTGCTATGTGGCAGCTCCATCACCCTGGGATCTCTCTGCATTAATACATGTGTATAGGTCTGGTGTGTGCATGTGTGTATTTCAGGCCTCTGTGTGTGTGTGCGTTGTTTTTTTTACACACACACAAACACACACACACAGGGTGAAAAAAAATGAATTTCCCCAAGAGGACAAATAAAGTACTCATTATTATTATTATTATTATTATTATTGTTATTATTTTGCCTGAGCTTACGATGATAAAAAACATTAAAAAGCAGCAAATGCTCACATTAGAGAAGCTAGAACCAGCAAATGTTTGGTGTTTTTGCTTGAAAAATAAATGATAGGATTGTCATCGTTCGTTGAATTGTTCGCTGTCAGCAGTTGATATCTCCAGTTGCCACAGTGGAGCTGCTCAGTGACCAACAGCACAAGAGGGGACTGTGTTGTTGCACTGTTCACCTCAGGTCACACTGTGATGGAAGGTGCTGTTGTGTGTAAAAAAAAAAAAAAAAAACAAGAGAATGCATGTTCAGAAATATCCCTCCATTGAAATGCAGTATAAATATTTTGCACCAACCATGTGCAACCAGGTGTTTCATGTACCACAGATTTTCATGTGTTGCCAAAATGCGACTTGGCAGCAAAAAAAAACAAAAACGTTGAAATACTTTGCTACCAAGCACCAGTATATCACCTTACTTGTATATCACCTTACTTGGCTCCCCCCCAAAAAAAGAAACAATGCACAGAATCTATCAGACACCAGACAGTCTGAGCCAACAAGCTTTAATTCTCACTCCAGCTTGCTGACTTGTTGTGCTCACATTCCCTGAACTCTGACTACAGTCAATTTAAAAATGCGTCATGAACTGAGAGACTGAAGTCACCAGTTTGAATCCCCAGGATGACGATGGGGATCTGAATGGATAAATTGAACCAGAGGCTCTCATCCATCCATCACTGCAGTTGAGATGCCCTTGAACGCGGCGCTGAATCTGCACCTGCTCCACTGGAGCTGCTCAGTGGCCAGCAATAGGTTGCACTGGGCAACTTCCAAGTGTGTGTTTGTGACTCTCCAGCTCTCGACTAGAAGGGCATCTACTTTTCTAGTCCTCTGCAGTAAATAATAATATAGTTATAGTCAAGCTGTCTTGTTATGCAAGGACACCAATAAAAGATGTTTTACAAAATAAGTAAATTTCGCACTAAACTGCATTTTAGATTGCAACTAATTATTATTTTCATTATCGATGAATCTGTTTATTTTGAAGAATTTCAAGAAATGGTGAGAAAATGGCATCACTATTTCGCCTGTGATATCTTCAAACTGCTTGTTTTGTCCAACCAACACTAAAAAATCCAAAGATATTCAGTTGGCTAAATTAACCAGCAAATATTTACATCTGAGACGCTGGTACCAAAGGATTTTTGGCATTTCTGCTTAAAAAATGACTTAAACGATTACCAAAATTATTTTCTGATGGATTTTCTGTTGATGGATTAAGTGATTTTAATTGAGTGGTTGTTTTAGCTTTAATGCTAAAATGTAAAGCAAAATGGAGACCTGCATTTTGTTTCTTGCTTCTAAAAATCTGGTCGGTTTTCTCGTCTTACTCTTGTGCCTCTAACCAGTTCAGGGATCATTTGACAACCTAAGCAAAACAACAGTCTCTGAATGACATCGGGCAACACCGGCCGTGACATATTGATAAAGTGTGTGTGTGTGTGTGTGTACAGTTTAACACACCATCAGTCTTGCCCGTGCATTCCTGCCCCAAGGTCACCCATTAACTCCGCTCCACACATCCCCTCTCTCTGATTTGCGCGCGCACACACACACGCACACACACAAAATGAACCTCAGCGCACACATACGAAAACATGATGCTGTAGCTGTATCAATGTCTGCAGAGGTGAAGGCAGAGTTTGTGCAGAGCTGTAAATTGACAAATGTAATTTCCCACACTGGGAGGGATGAACTGCTGAAACCTGTGGAGTGGCTGGCTGGAGAAATAGAGAAACGCCAGTAAAGTTATCCAAAGGCATCGGTGTGGCAGACTGGGCTGGTCGATGTGAACAATTAGCTTTAGTGGCTCGTGGCGTGTGGAGGCACTGATAAAATGTCCCTTTGAGGGGCAGCGGTAGCTTTAAGGTCAGATGAAGGTTTTGAATCCAGCTGGGAAAATCTGAGAAAGAGAAATAAAAACCTTGCACTTCTTCAGCAGCCAACAGCAGGACCCCTGAGCAAGGCAGTAAATCCACACTGTGCTTCAGGCTGTTTCCCCTGTATCAGTGTTTGCCGCACACCGATGTTAAACTTCAACAAAATCATAGTCTTCCTCTGACCCTGAGGTTGGGCGGAGGTGTTGCTCAGTTACATTTTGACAGCACACTCTTGCTGTTACAGGGGTCAAACCTCAGGTTCCAATAAGGCCGAATGATTTTGGGAAACTATGTAATTGTGATTATTCTGACCAATATTGTGATTGTAATTTAAATTTGTACCAAGCATTATCAAATTTTTTTTTCTGGTTTCTACATGAATAGAATCATATAAATAATAATGAATGCAGTTGCTTGTTGTTGAGGTTGTCTCAGTTTTCTTTTTTTTTTCAGACCAGAAAGTTAGAGAAAAGTGACCTAAGTAAACTTAGCTAATGATCTATAGAAAACTTTAGCCCACATTTAGTCAAAGTGTGAGAGACACCAGCATGTAGAGTTTATAAACCAGGAAACAGATGTTTCCTTTTTGTCGTTTGGCCAACTCAAGAATTAACGCTATTTAACTACAGCTACATAAAATAACAAAGTAGTGCAGGCAACATTCGCCACCTTAAATTTAGTTGCTATAGCTTGTTAAGATGCTTTTAAGTGTATAATTTAGTCAGAATTGCAGCTCTTTCAAATCGCAATTTTTTATACTAAAAATAATAATTTAGCTGTAGTTTTCTGCATTCTCTTGGGTATTGAGGGCGGAGGTTTAGACAATCAGCACTGAATACTTAACGTGTAAAAAATATGGCTATAGACAGGTTAAAGTGTCTTTGATCTTTGGTGTCCACAGTTAATGAAAATTTGTGGATTAGACCAGAAAGGTCTTTAAACCTTTGCCTTTTGAAAATGAATGAAAATGAACAGATGCCCTTGAAAGTTCTTTTTCTAATTTAAAAATCTAGCGCCCGTATTCATCAGCGTGCCTCGGCTCTGTGGGCCTTTCTCCATCCTAAAATCAACATCCATCACATCCTGAGTGAAGATGTGATGGATGTTGGGGTTGATATAGCAACAATTTTGAAATGAAGGATTTCACCAGGATTTCTGGACCTAATAGCATCGTGAAGTAAGAGGGCCAAGTATGTGGTGTCTTATTTTAATTAATGCCATGTCTTATCTTAAAACATGCCAGTTATAAATTCTTCAATTTCAACAAAAAAGACTTTGAAAGTCACTGAAAAATCCTTGAAGTTGTCATTGAAGTAAGTTTTTGGGAACCCTGCATGCATAGAATTTCCAACTCAATCAGTTTTCCTGCATCTCTTTTTAATGAGGACACTGTGATTAGATACAGGCACCAAGTATACGTGCAGGTGTGTGCATGTGAGGGAGTGTTTTCATGTGTCCAAATGCTTGCTTAAATGTGTGTTTGTGTGTCTGCAAAGTCTGTGTGTGCTCATGTGAAACACCCACAGAGACAGAGAGGGACAGAGCTTGAGTGTGTGTGTGTCAGTGCGTGAGTGTGTTTATGCATCGTAGTGTTGTGTAACCCTCACTAATGAATCATTGAGAAGCCCAGCGGTCCAGGGGTGACTTGACTAGCTGATTGGTAATTAATTGTTAATGAGGCTTAGCAAGCAAACAGGGATCTGGAGAGAGAGAGGAAAAAGACAGAAAGCTACACAGATGAAAGGACAGAAACTGTGAGGGAGGAAGAAAGAAAGACAAAAAGAGAGACAGAGACATTGAGACTGAGAGATGCTGAATTGACCGGATACTGCATCAAGGCATAGCACTTGATTAATGGGGTGTACGTACACACACACACACACACACGCACACACACGCACACACGCAGGCATGCACACACACTTACGGAGGTGGCTGAGTGATTCTGCATCACAATGCAGTGGCCGTGGGGAAATAAGAAGACTAAAAGGGGATTAAGGTAGACACCTCATCCACTGTTGCTGTTCTCCAGCTCCAGGGCTCATTCTCCTTTCTACTCTATACACACACACACACACACACACACACACACACACACACACACACACACACACACACACACACACACACTAGAGTCCGCTTGGTATGGTTGTTGACGTCTGAAATAGCTTGAGCCTGATGGTGAATTGTGCTAGCAGCTATCGGGGCGCCAGGCTGGCTTGTTGATGCTGCCTTGGCGTTGTTAGACTCGGTGGTCTGCCTTTTTAAAGGGGAACATGACCAATTTTACACATCAAAGTCTGTTTACAGGTCTAAGCCTTTTGTGGCTCCAGAGGGAGCTAAAGGAAGTCTGATCAATTGCCTCAAGTGATGACACTTGAGTCAGTGTCAGTTGGGTCTGAAGACTACAAGTTCGAAAATGAGAAAATCTGCAGATGTGGAGTTGGAAAGAAGTGAGCTTACCAGACCTCTGTAGCCCGCTCCTCATCTTTGCTTGAGGCTAGTGGCTCGAGGCTACATCAGCTGCTACTAGCATAACACATCCAAATCTCCGACCAAACTGCTGGAGGTTGAGTTGCATTGTGGGTAATGTAGGCGCCAGGTCTTGACAAGGAAGAAGAATGTGTGGAATAAAAAAGATGATATCTCTGGTTCTGCTGCACTGATTTTGATCTTTTTTTTTCTAACTGTCCATCATGAGTCCAACATTGTTATAAGAGTGCAATACTAAATCGGTGGAGTACTCTTTTAAGCTAAACATGCCACTGACTTAAAGTGTCCTTTGTGCAGAAACTAATCTAGTCTGCAGAAGCTGGCTCTAGAGAATGTTTGACATTTTGCTTGAAAAATGACCCGTGACCAGTAAACATTTTTGCTTGACTTTAATTATTATTAAAATTGTTGTCAATTAATAGGGCTGGGTGATAAGAAAATATGTAACAAAATAAATCCAGAGTGACCTCGATAAGGACAAATGTAAAAATCAGATCTAAAATTAGATTAGGGCTGCAAATAACGATTATTTTTATCAGCAATTTGCCTCACAATTATTTTCTCAATTGAGAACTGATAAGTATATTAAATGTGCATCAAAATTTCCCAAAACCTAGAAATATTAAGTTTAATCTTAAATCCTCACATTTGAGAAGCTGGAACCAATGACTTGGCATTTTAGCATGAAAAATTACTGTCAAAATACTTGATAGTAAAGTCAATCGACTAATTGGTTAATCAACTAATCGTTTCAGCTCTTGTGTAGATCGATTGAAGGGAAATTGTTACAGCATGTATTTTAGACATTGTGCGTCCAACTTTATGGCAACAGTTTGGGGAAGACCCTCTCCTGTTTCAACAAGACAATGCCCCCATGCACAAAGTCAGCTTCTCTGAGTTTGTTGAGGAAATACCTGACTGGCCTGCACAGAGACCTGACCTCATCTACCCCATCAAACACCTTTTTTAGGATGAACTGCAACGCCGACTGTGTGCCAGGACTTATCACCCAACATCAGAGCCCGACCTCACTGATGCTCTTGTGGCTGAATGGGAGAAGAATCCCTGCAACCAGGCTCCAAAATCTTGTGGAAAGCCTCCCTTGAAGAGTGGAGGCTGTTATAGCAGCATATTAATGTCCATGGCTTGGAAATGAAATGTTCCCCAATCTCATAATTATGTCCACATACTTTTGGGCATGTATTGTACTTCCTTTTGTCCAGTTTAATCACAGTACTGTATGACCAGTTAAAGATACTAGTTGGTTGAACTTCTGGTTAGATGTCACTGGTTGTTTACATTTATTGAAAATTGTGACTTGGTTTTAGAGTAAATACTTAATTAATTTAAAGGGACGAGCATACAATACGTTTGTTGTTATGTTTATGTGTGTTTGAATGAACGGCCTGGCCTTTTGATGTTTCTATGGCAGCTGCAAACTAAGGCATGCTGTGGTTGCTATGACAACAATGGGGGTGGGGGGGTGGGCTGTGTGTGTGTGTGTGTTTCAGGCCAGCCATTGCATGCTGTAAGAGTGTGTGACAGATGCTCGTGGGTAATTCTGTATGTGCGTGTGTGTTTGTCCAACAAGGGGGTCTTTCACAGTCCTAGCCTGTGGTGGGTTAAATGATACCCTCCACCAGACCACCCCTATCTCCTCTCTCCAGGGATTTATCTCTGGGTCAGTGCTTCCCTCTGCTGCTCTGGTTGTCCTGGTTACAACCTTAAGCGTCACCCGGGACAACGCACAGAGGTGGGAGTGAGTCTCCGGCTTCAGTGGCTTTTGGAGTTTGCCATGAATTATAACTCAGAGGCTCCGGGGGATGAAGCTGGCTGGCTGGCTGGCAGCGGCTGAAATATGGCTGCGGTTTTGTTTGCTGTGATATATGGAGGCAGCAGTGCTAGCCACGCTACACTGCTCTGGTTGCACTTTATTTCTCAGCACAGAAATTACTGTGCTTGTTTATGTAGGGAGAACGCAGGGCAGAGGTAATTACAGTATAATGGTGCATGGGGAGTTTAGCTGGTTGGGTGGAGATCAAGAGTTCATAACAACCAACCTGAAGGCCGGTTTTAATAAGGAAGAGGAGAACTGTGCTCAAGTATTTGGAAGAGGCTGAAATGTGCAACAGATTCTTGTGGACAAGTCGAAACATAGTGTGTGAATGCAGTCGTGGTCTTATTCTGGATCTGCTTGTTTTAACATCTGAAAAGTACAATTGATTTTTAGGGGAAATAAACATTGCCTGAATAGAACTTGGAGATTCATCAATATAATATCAGAACCTGATATGCGAGACTATATCATTTGTTATTTATATTCTAGGCTATTGCGCTTGCCTGGTCCGAAAAGCTACATTGCAGTAGAATAATTCAGCTGCTCAACTGACTGTTTTGTCATCATATCATGTCTATATATAGATAACTTCAGTTAGGATAAGAAAGCACGAGTAGTCATACACCAAATTATCATTGTGAGTAGGGCTGAATATTGAAGCTCAGTACTTTTTGAATACTGACCAAACTGTGTCTGTAGCACTGAATATCAATAATAGTCAAGTTTAGAAAGTTGGCTTCAGATTCATTGTCTTGTTTACTCGTTCTTTGATAAGATAATTCCTCGTCTAAATCAGGATAGGCCCGCATCCCTGATTACTTTCATCATCAATTAGTCTGCTGTAATTTTGTTGATTAATTGTTAATTGTTTGGTCTATAAAATGTCAGAAAATAATTAAAAGTGCCCATCACAATTTCCTAAAGCCCAAGGAAATCTTCACATTTCTTTTTTTTTGTCCAACCCACAGTCAGATATTCAGTTTACTATAACTGAGACAAGAAAAAGCAGCAAATTATCACATTTGAGAAGCTGGAACCGGAACATGTTTGGCATTGTTGCTTGAAAAATGACTTAAATGGTCAATTATCAAAATAGTTTAGCAGATTATTTTTTCATTGATTGACTAAATGGTTTATTGACTGATTGTTTCAGCTCTAGTGTTGGCATTGAATAGGCCACTTGGTCAGATTCTTAGTTTTGGATGCTTTTACTGTACAAGTTTGGTATACTTTATTTAATTAGGGCTGCAACTAATGATATTTTCATCATCATCATCATTATTATTATTATTATTAATCTGCTGATTTTTCTTACTGAATTCATTGATTAATCATTTGGTTCATAAGATGTTAGAAATAAACATCACAATTTCTTAGAGCCTAAGCTGAGATTCATATTGCCTTTTTTGTCTGACCAACAGTCCAAAAGATGTTCAGTTTACTGTCAAACAAGACTAAGAAAAACAGTAAATATGGGCACCTTTTGAGAAGCTAGAAGTCTGGCATTTTGTCCTCGAAAATATGACTCAAACCATTAATTAGCAAAAGTGTTGCTGATTCCTATTGACTAAAAGGCATTTACCACAAATCTGTAGTATTTTTGGTTTGAATCCAGCCTTGGTCTCCCAATAGTGTCATTTGTCTAAATAGGTCTTCTGTCATTTGTTGTATTAATTTTGCAAGACTAGCTATTACTTTTTCTTAAAGATTTGATGTCTCATTCTGGTTCGAAACTCTTCATTTATTCTAGCTGCCTCTGTTGGGTCTACTCACACCGGGCAGTCCTCCAGATAACGAAAAGTGTGTGTAAACGGCATATAAGTGATGTGGTGTTAGTGCTGTGTTCAGCACTATGAACCATATCTACAGAATGTGACTGCCCACAGCTGTATAGAGAAAAAAAAAAATATATATATATATATGACAGACCACCACTGACTGATCCACCATGCTGCTGCAGTGCCTTATGTAAGCTCAGTGAAGTACACCATCAGCACTATTATCTGGTCTCATGCTGCCAAGCTTATGGCTGAATAATATTAAGAATGTATAGTTTTTTTCCATCTTCTCCACCTCTCTCCCTTATTAATGTGCTCAGCAGCCCCTTAATGCCCTCTCTGTTTACCCTCTCTAGAAGTTTACCCTCTTGGCACTACCTCCTTCCTTCTTTTTCTCTTACCTTTTTCTCTTTTTTTTTTTTTTTTTAACTTCTCCTCCACCTCTTCTTTAACTTTTCTGAAACTCTGCCCCTGTTTCAGCTCCCCTCCCCCCCTCTCCTCTCTTTCTCTTTTTTATTGCTGCATTTATGTCCTCTCCAACTTTTATTTTCTTTCTTCTCTTCCTTACGACTCCCCTTATTCTTCCTTCTTCTGCTTTCCCCACAAGCACTCTTTTGGCTTTCGGGATGTCAGTGTTGATCTGTCGTTGCGTCGGTCATTCACTTCACCACTTTGGTCCAGACTGAAATATCTCATCTATTGGATGGATTCATGTTACATTTTGGTGTACACAGAATGAATCCTAATAACTTTGTTACTCCCCTGACTCTTCCTCTAGCGCCGGCAGCAGGTCAAAGTTCTCACTTATTCTGTGCAACATCTCAACATCAAATAGATGGATTGGCACAAAAGTTTGCACAGACCATCATGCTTCTCAGACAATAAATGCTGCTGACTGGTTATACCCGGACTTTTCCTCTAGCACCTCAGCATGGCATGAAACTTGGTACAGACATATTCCTTTCAGGATGAATTGAAATAACTTTTGTTGTCTCTTGACTTTTCACCTGACACCATCATCAGGCTCAGAAAATATTTGCCTTTTGGAAGAGTTAAATAGTTACAACGACATTTTACTGGGAAAATTCAGCAAAGAGTGAAACGATACCAAAAAACTTCCAGCAGCATAAGGGCTCATACTTCTCGCCAGTCAGGGTCAGGATTGTTTTCCTTAGGTAAACGAAAATGACTGACAGTCTCCTCACAGCTATATCTTTCCAACGTTACTGTGTTACTGTGGTCTCTAAATCTCTTTCTTTGCTCCACATTGTTAGCGAACCACAAACTGTGAGCCATGTCTTGCTCTTTTTTGTCGTTTGGTGCCACTGGTCAGCAGATGTCACTGATTGTTACCATGGAAACATGGGACTGATTTAGCCCGGGGGTTGGATTTATTTTTGTCAAACTGTCTAACTTGCATTAGGAGTAATCTAAGAGCAAAATGAAGACCGGCCTGACCCTGCTGAGCCTAAATACAGCCTCACAGAGCTGCTAGCATGGCCGTAGATGTTTACACTTATTACTTTGCTTCATACATGTTTATTTATTTTTTTTGTTTCACCTTTTCCCCTCTCTCCTGTTTTTGACTGCAGGACTGGGTTTTCCTCACTCGCTTCTGCTTTCTCACCGACTTTGGACGTCTGGACTTCCGGTTCCGCTATCCAAAGGTAGGACAACTTACAGTAGCTGTCTTCGAATGTATCAGTACATTTTCCACATTGCCTCAGCTTGCCCATACTTTCTTCTCTGGCAACATAAGCGTTTTACTTTTCTTCATCCTTTCTTTCTTAACTAGTTCTCTCTCGTTCTCTTTCCTTCCTCTTACCTCATCTAAACGGATGCCATCGCTCTTTCTCTCCTCTCTCCTTCTTCCTCTGGGTGTTCCTGCTGTACCCACCTCGTCCTCCTCCTCCTTTTGCCCCCCCACCCCCCCACCCCGCTCCCCTGCTCTATCTTTCTACACATCTGTTTTGTTCTCCGGCTCTGTCTTCTTTTACCCATGCCTTCCTTTTATTGTTGTAGCCTGCAGACTTTGGAAACAGTTTTTGTCGTATAAATCTCAAACTGTCTCACTGCCTCGTCTCTGATCCATGCACTCTCTTATTTTCTCTCTCTGTCTCTCCTCTGTGCAGTCTCGCTGCTGTCAGAACATATTGCTCTACTTTGATGACAGTTCTCAGTGGCCAGCTGTGTACAAGAGGTCTGAAAAGGTGAGGTTCTGACGCCCAAGCCATTATTAAAGAGAAATACAGCTCAATTTACTCATTCGCATTATGCTGTTGTAATGAAAAAGCCCTGTCACTCCAATTTAGTTAATTTTCTCATTTTAACTTGAACTAAAGGATCACACGTTGTTCACGCTGCTCAGAATAAAACAAAACTGTCTTTCTCAGTTCCTGAAAGGCTTTTCACTTACAGGCAATGATTTATTATTGGTGATACATGCAGTGATCAAGGATGGTACAATCCATATTTGTGAACACAATGTGAGACAGCAGAGTTCTGCCTGAAGTGAAGCTGCTCCACAGAAAATGACAGCAGGAAGATTTTCGGCAGATAGATGTCTATTTTCTGGTTTGGAAACCGGTAATACTACCATTTTATAGAAAACTATTTAGACAGCGACACATTTTTGTTGTTTTGGCCCAGTACTCGAACACATTACATCTTAAATGAAACAATGATTGAAAAGGGCAAAGGGGAAAGTGCGTACTATCAGCCTTGATTTAAGGATATTTACATCCATATTGGGTGAACATTTTAGGAAATACAATCCTCTCTTTGTACCTCTGCTGCGTTGTTCAAAATTAGGGGAGTCTATGATTGATATTGATATTGTTCACCCAACAATATCTTTGGGTGAACAATAATTGAACATCCTTAAAACTGAAAGTCAGCACTTCAGCCTCGTAGCTATTGTTTTATTTCAAATCCAATCTGCTTGAGTACAGAGCCGAAACAATAGAAAATGCCTCTCTTTCCACACACTTAAAAGACTGCACTGTATGCATTTAGATTTTGGTGGGCTCACAAACTTATTCTCCTATCCACAGCCTATGCAGTGTACAGTGTCCTAAGTCTTAGGTATGAGATCTTTGGCTTTTTGGATTCATGTAATATTGGCCTCAGGTACAGGAGTAGCACGCATGAATCCTTAATCTGTGCTGTATATGCCACAGTCAGCTAGTACTATGAGGTATAACATGATGCATTATAAAAATAAAATCAACATTAAATTCCTTTCACAACCAATGAATAATGTATAATGGGACCATTTACTGTAGGCAGACGTTGGTTCACTCACTCATTTTAAAGCTGTGCTTAACCAGCTCAGTGTTACTTTATCAACACACAGCATCTGATGTAACTGTTTCTTGTGTTATTAAAGTTATTATAAATACAGTTATTAGGGTTATCAAATGTTTTGTGAACTAATAAATGAAAATAGTTTATCACTTTAAGAAAATTGACCAAACACCTTGCATTTCTTGGCCCATGTGGTCACTTGGTGGTGTATTCTTCTTGCGGACATCCAGGTGTGACATTTATGTTGAGATATTTTCAGCACAGCTAGAAACAGCACACCATTTCACAGCTCTCAAGACGGATTTTGGTGTTAGTTTCACAGAATCAAATAGTATGGCCTTCATTCTACACTCACTATTTCGTGCTAATATTCAGCAGTCACACAGGGAGAAGTCCGTCACAGAAGAGGCAAAAAAATATCAATTTTAATTCCACTCACAGCGGCTTCAATAGACCAGAAGGCAATGTAGCCATAATTTCAATTACATTTTGATTAAACACACATTGCATTTTCTGGACTGGAAAAACGCTCTTGTGCTTCCACTGCTGCTCTGTTATTACTTAATATGCATACAGCTGAACGTAGGTTTAACCCGCAGCTGCACGCAACAAGTTTGGGCACTTCTTCTGAGCTATACTGAAAAATGTATTTTGCGAAATGTGTGAAAATAGAAATGGATGAGAGAGGCTGAGGGTAAGTAGATGCAACAGAAATTTCATTTAGGGCAGTTTTGAATGTTTTAAACTGCCATGTTGTTCCTATTTCAATTTTTACTGTGTCTTCTCCCGTCAGAACTGCTACCAGAAGGAAGCGGTGCTGAGGCCCGAGAACAACCAGGTCATCAACCTCACGACACGCTACACCTGGTCAGGATGTGTGGTAAGAGCATACACACAAACATCTATACTGAGCGGCACCGTATCCCTAAAAGAAGACACAAGACACAGAATCCCACAGAATCTAATGCAGTGATGCTGTTCTGTAACTAAAGTTGACCTCTGACCTCTCTGTTACAGAAGATCACATTATTCGTTTTTATCACCAGACAGCTGAACTTATTTTCATCTTTCCTGTTGCATATTTTTTTGTGATGCAAAAAGGGAACATAAATATGCAAAAGAGGCAAACAAAAACACACACACACACGCAGAGAGAGAGGGAGAGGCAGTGAGAGCTAATGGCCTGTAATGTGTTTTTGTAACATTTTACTGATTCACACATTTCCACTGTTGATGAGCATCCCAGTCAACTAGAAAAGGTGCAAAAAATATTTCTCCCCTGTAACCTTTTTTTTTTTTCTTCTTCAAAATATTCCTTTTGTCTCTTTTTCAATAAACAACACAACGTGTTTGTTTATCACATTAGGAAGTGTGATTGCCAGCGTGACTCTGTTGTTGTGGCGCTTAGTGCATCTTGTTGCCACATTTCAGGCTATATTGAGGTGTGAAATATGTTTATATCTTGATATATCAGGTTCCCACTCTACTGTGATAATTCAGTGTGTCTCTGAGGTAAAACGAGCTGCCTTTTTGGATAACAACATCCTTTGCGCACACACCCCCTCCATGCATTCCCTCTCTGTCTCTCTCTCTCTCTCTCTCTCTCTCAGGTGGAGGGAGACGAGAACGAGGAGTTTCTGAGCTGCGTGGGCGGCCGCAGTTTCCGCTCGGTGAGGGAGAGATGGTGGTACATCGCTCTCAGCAAGTGTGGGGTAAGCACCAACCCCCCCCCCCGGCTCTTCCTTTCTACATGGGCAGGTGTACTACCAGACGGTTGCCATGGCGACGTGCCGTCGCTATCACACAAACAGCCGTGTAGTCAGTGTTTGTTTTGTGCTGATCTTCAGATAAACAAACGTGATCACTGTCGTCATCATCATCATCATCTATCCATCAAATCTGAAGACGGATTACTCTTGAGGGGCATAATTGATAAGGACAGTTATGTACTTGTATTAGATATCTGTAAATTTATTGAAATGCAGCTTTTTTAAAATGCCCAAGCAAGAGCTATTATAATAGTTTTTTGTTTTTGCAGTCTAGAAAAAAAAACCTGAGGAAGGCTCTGTGAAACCCTGGATGTTTTTAAAGCTACTTTTTGTGCAGCCTCCCTTTTTAAATTTTAAATCAACTTGAACATAATTTTTGTCCCAGTATGTGCTTTCTCATTCGAGCATTTTACACCAGGCTACATTTTAAATTCTAGAAGTAATCTAAAAAGGCAAAAAAGAGAAGGAAATTTAACCCTGTGATTTACAGTAGTTGAGAAATGAGATAGAGATATGCTTATTCTTATACAGATTGCAATTTATAAAACTGATAGTCTACTAAGGATTATCAAATGCTGTTGCATGTTGCAGACCATCAGACCTGATCCCAAAAGTAATATAGCTTATAATAATACTTTCTGTCCAAAATGCCCCTTGCCCTGCTCTCTTCATATGTTACAGCTGATCCTGAATCTGTGCATCTCTCTTTGAATTGCCTCTGGACACCATGAAGCGCATTATCTCTCTCCAATGCTGCAGGGCTTTATACAACAAAGACTCTTAATATGCGACTCTCTGCTTATACTGTGCTAAACACGCCCTACAAGGCTCCACTGTAGCCTATTGATTAGCTAGCTTCAGGGACTTTTAAGCATTGTGTTGTTTTATAATGGGACTCAATGTTGTGCTAATGGTGTACCAGGAGAAAAAGAGCAAATTGGTAGTTGCGGTGCGTTTGTTGATGTGAGTCTGGACTGGGGCACTCGGTGAGGAAATCATGAGCTTGTACGATAGCTCTGCTCAGTGATGATACATCCTCCTACACAGAGGGCTTCAGTCAAGGATGAATCCCAGGAATAGGTGTGTGTGTGTTGTTGTTTTTTTATGTTTGTAGTGTTTTCATGTTTGTGAAAGTGGGGGAGGAAAAAGGGTGAGTAAGTAAGATTTCAGCTGAATGTGTATCACTGAATGTCTGCCTGCCTATCAGTGTCATACTCCGGGTTATATCGGTGTCATGCTCCTGGACACGATCCTGTGTGTTTGTGTGAGAGAACTGTTTTTTTTTTTGTTTTTTTTTGCCGTCAGTTGAGAGCGCTAGCTGAAGACAGATATGATTAGAATGGATGCTGGTTTAGTGTCACGCCAGCGTCCGTTGATAGACCCACTGCCTAATGCTGTTGGACTGAAGTATAAAAGCTCGTCTCCACTCCCAGGGACATATGCACACTGCACCCCGCAGCCAATTTCCACCCTTCGTCTCCCGCTGCTCGCCTCCTCGTCTCCCTTTCCCTTTCACACCTCTCCGTCTTTCCTACCTCTGTCGCTCACAATCTTTGGCTATGTCCCCACTCTCTTTCAACTCTGCCACCAAGCTGTGACGCGCTCCACGCCATTTCATATCTATTTACCTCTCCGTCTCCTGCTCCTCTCTGTCAGCCTGTCTCTAATTGTTTTTTTTTCTCCATCTTGCCATCTCACTGGTCTCATTTCTTCTCTGCCTCTTGCTCATTCCATGCATTTTTCTGTGCACTTTTATGTGCCACTACATATATTCCCCTCCTTGTCCCCGTTTCTCTCTTATCCAGCTCTCCTTTCATGTACTTTCCATCTCAGTCTTTACCTGTGCTGAAGTGGGTCTAAATCTATATCAGCTCATAAGCCGTTAACCAGAGGATGTCTCTCAATCCCCAGATGTGGACTTGCCTGCACGAAATGATAAAATGTGAGGTTGATCGTTATTCAACATTTCCAGGCAATTTCACTTGATTAATTATAGCAGGAAACTGCAAGGCTGCAAATAATCATTATTTCATCAGAGGAAAAAAAGACAGTCATTATAAATAAAATTCAGGTCATCACAGATTACACAGCAGAGGACCTCTGGCAGTCAGGATGAAGGCTTTTCAGACAAGTAAATTGTCAGAGAAACCAAAATTCACTAAAATTAGCAGGCTAGAAATTTCTCCTGCAGATGTCTTAGCATGAACAGTATTTCACTTGATAATTTATAGTCTCAAAAAAACCTTTTAAAAGCTTTCCTTGTCATACATACATCATACTGTACAGTCCAACTCTAATTGCATCTGTGTAGCGGTGCACAACTACAAAGTTTTGAGAAGGTAAATAACACTTATTTCTCTGGTATTGCCTTTTTCGATGAGTTGCAGTAATATAACTTGTTAGGTAGAACTAATTATATCATTAATTGAAAATAAACAGAAGCTTCACTGCTTGCCATCGACCCCAGCAACTGATGTTTGAGCGTCAGGTTATGAGGCGTATATCCTTCTGGTCTTTGAAACATAAGTGGAGAAACAGAAAGCTTTGAATGGCTGTAATCAACCTCTGCTTTATTATGCTGAGTAGAACTGCTGTTAATGAAACTAAATTACCTCAGTAGGGAGCCAAGGAAGCACTGAAATTAGACTGGCTGTTAATGGACGCAGGCCACTAAAATGGCCCAAATTTCTCAGCTGTCAGGTGACTCATCTATATAGAACAGTGTAGAAACACGTCCGCATCTGCTGTATTTTGTCCAGGTCTCATTTAAAGAATTGTAAACTATATCTCTCAAAAAGACTTGCAATACAGTCACATACTGAAGGAGGATCCTTACCATATCCATAGCGGGTTTGGTCTTGAAACATTGGACTACTTTAATATAATAAATAAGATATAACAGCAGAAGTATTTGACAGTGTTGCGAGTCTTTTGGGAGAGATTCCCACCTTTTTTATAGGAAATGAACAGACCTGATGATTTGTAGATTGTGTTGCTTACAGTGTGAACCAAAAGTGCAATACTTTAGAGTGTGATTCTGAATATTTGCACCGTATATTATTGGTATCTCAAAATACAAATAGGGCTGCAACTAACAATTATTTTCATTATCTATCATCAATCTGGTGATTATTTTCTCGAATAATTGATTATTTGTTTTGTCTTAATGTCAGATTATAGTCAGCGCTACACTAATGGCCAAAAGTATGTGGACAGCAGGGTTCTTGTCCGTTTTTCATGGTTTGGACCCCGTAGTTCGAATGAAAGGAAATCTTATTGCTACAGCATACAATGTTGTTTTAGATGATTGACTATTGATTTGTTACAAGAGTTTGTGGAAGGCCTTTTCCTGTTTCAACATGATAATGCCACCGTGCACAAAGCGAGGTTTATAAAGAAATGGTTTTCTCAGTTTGTTCTTGAAGAATTTTACTGGCCTGCACAGTCCTGACCTCGACCGCATCGAACAATTTCAGGATGAATTGGAGCGCCAACCCTGAGCCAGGCCTCAGCACAACATCGGTGCAAAATGCTTTTGTGGCTGAATGGGAGCAAATCCTTGCAGCCAGGTTCCAAAATCTTGTGAAAAGCCTCCCTAGACTCTACCCATTTCACATGTCAAAGTCAATTTCCCGTCGTTGTTCTACATAGCCTGTGAAAACAGTTGTATAATGTCTTCTGTGGCTTTGGAGGAGCTTTGTCAAGTCTTAGGCAGTAACCCAGATGATGTCATAATGATGTCACCAGGGTTGACATGCGTGGGCCAGAAAGCCTACATTAAAAACTGTAGGTGTGGAGTTTAAAAGGCATTCTTGGAAATGTAGTATCCAGTGGTTTTAGAGCTTGACTCTGCTTCTTCAATTTTGTCCATTATTTTGTAAATTATTAATTAAATGCCCTTTGTTTTAGAATGACATGTTAAACAATCACATGTGGATGTAATGTCTGGGCATCCACATACTTTGTTCAGATGTCCAGTGTACATAAATGATTGTGCACACTCAGTTTTCTGAGAAACACGTTGGTGCCCTAAACTGTAAGTTATAACCAAACTCCAGAGACGAGATCCACACTTCCAGAAGACTCTCAGAAGTCCTTTTTTAAATGCATTTATCAGCAGCCCAAGGGAGCACAAAATGTACAAGACTGCGCAGGTGTGATATATCAGTACAGTATATCAGAAGTGGATGCCTTTTTACACCTGAAACCAACAAGTGACCCCCCCAAAATCATCCTGTGACCCCCTGTCAGTCCCACAGAGAGAATCCCTGCTGTGTGAAGTGCTACTTCTTCCTTCATCTATCCTTTCTTTACTCCTTTGTCTTCATTCTGCCTTTCTCTGTGCCCGTTTTTTTTTTTTTTTAAACTTTCTCCCTCTGTATATCTATCACTCTCTTTAACTCTGTCTCCTTGCTCTTTGTGTCTGTATTGATTTTGTGGCAGTGCATGCTCCATGCTTCTCGCCCTTTTTGATAGAGGGAGTGAGATGGAGTCTCAGGCTGCCAAATGAAATCAAAGTCTTTTTTTCCTCCCTCTCTTTTACCTCGCTCCACCGCAACAAGCGCGAACTCATCGGCTTTGAACTTGTGTGTGTGAAATGAGCTCTCTGTGCTCTGATTGTCAACCCATCTCTGCCCCCCCCCCCCTTGTTCTCTGCTCCCCATCTGTGATTTTTCTCACCTCCCAAATTCACTTCAGTTTGACACCTTTTATTTTTGTGACTGCCAAAAATTAACATCATTTCGACTGTGGTTTGCCACACCAGTATGTTTCTCCTTTCCTGCATGTTTATTTTCCCAAATATTCTCTTTCTGTGCGCTCTTTCGTAACATTGCAATGTAGAACACTTACATCTGATCGACACATAATTATAATGAGCCTAACAAATAATTGATAAGCATGCCACACTAACTATTAATAATGAAAAACAAGAATACTCTGCATTAAATCAGAGGAAACCGCTATGGATGTGCTCCATCCGTCCTTCCTGTTAATCTGGGTCATCTTCTCATTGGCAACACAGCAGGCAGAGCAGCCTAGATTCATTTTATTTCTCCTCTAACTTCCTCCACACACCTGGGGGTCCCCAAGGCACTTTCAGGCCAGCTGGGGGACTGACTGACGGACGATATGGCACAATTACACTGAGCAGCTAAACCAACAGTGTGTCCCTCCCCAAGGAGCATTTGGATGTTTTCCTCCTCTTGTAAAAGGAAATGTGCGCTCTGTTATTCAAACTTAAAGTTGTGGTAGGCATGAATTTCATGTTAAGACACACTTATCTCATCAAACTAAATCCCAAAGTAGCAACAGAGAAGAGCAGCCCATCCAATGAGGTCACATGCGGTACATTGCCCTGTTCACTCACATGACGGTCTGGTGTGAAGAATAGACATCAGTGGAGAATTTCTGCTGCAGAAAAGGATGAATCAGTGGTCTTAGAAAAGCAAAACTGCCTCATGATCAGCAGCAACACAAGATGTTTTTCATCATGATTGTGCAGTTTATGAATATGTTACATGGTTTCTGAGTGTAGGAAGTTAAAGCAGGGCGATGTGTCGACATGTGATATGAGACTAGACATTGGACACTAGGGATTTTAATGTTCCTAATTTGGTGGTATAGTTTAGATTTTTGTTTTCTGGTCTTAAAGGCTGCATTGCTGATTGTATGTGATATTTCTGAGTGTTGACAAAAAAAAGGTTTCTACTTGCTTAGTCATCATATCAACATTATTAATAAGGTTGTGTGCCAACTGAGTAGCAGTCGTATTCTATTTATTAGTATAGATAGTTCCTGATTTAAATCACAATTGTCCCCCACCCCCTCCCTCTTTGCAAAGTTCTTGTATGTGTTAAGACAACATTGAACTTTTGAGAACTTTGGCTTATTTTGTTAAATAACAAAAAAAAAGGGTTTTGTGGAAACATGTTCATTATCTTGCTTTAATTGTTGACAGATAAAGTAAGGTAATTGAAAAAAGTTTCGTTTTGGTATTGGTTCCAGACTACAGCCATTGTATTGGCACTCATACCAAAACATTTGAAATAAAACCCATTAGTTCTACCATCAACATAGACGTAGACTCCAATGGATTAATGCAAAGATTGGTTTATTATTTTATTTTTCAAAGGCGAACATAGCATGTGATTTACAGAGCAGATATACTGTATATGTTGTAGCAGAAAATAAAATGCAATTTAATTTTAGTTGGACTTAAATGATTTCCTTCTTGAAATTGTTCTCGTGTAAATATTCTATCAATGTGCCAGTGTTCATCCGCAAAACATTATCACATTATATTGATATTTATATATAGTTGTGATATTTGATTTTGCCAGTGTCCCCTGCTTCAATTTAATTCGTTTCTACTTATGCTGTCTGGGTGATCCAGCACTGTGAGGTTCATACAGTTTAACTGTAAAATGCTGGTTTTAAGTCCAACTAACAGCTTTTTGTCTCTCCCAAAAGGTCCTGTAGGTCTCCATTGTGGGATTTATAATAATAAACCAAAATGTCAAAGGAATAATGTTTAAAAAAAAATGTTACCTCTCACTGCCTTTTCAACCTGCAGTGTACAGATCACAAAGCCTGTAACAATTACCTGCCTCCTCTCTCTCTTTCTCTCCGTCTGCGTTTGCTCCTCTCTCCTCTCCCGCAGGGCGATGGCTTGCGGCTGGAGTACGAGATGAAACTGACCAATGGCCAGTCTTTCTGGACGCAGCATTTCTCTGCAGATGAGTTCGGTAAGAGTGATTAGACAGAAAGAGAGAGATTATGGAACGAATCGCTGATGGCACACGCCAACACCACTTAGCACGGCCAATAAAGCACACTGAACTGAACAAATTACAATAATGAAGGGACGGCTGAATGAATTAATGATGATAGATGAACTGAGAGGAAGGGATGAAAAGAAGAAGAGGCCCAAGTAGCTCCTAAATGAATTATTCCTACATCTCCAATGTTTTATCTCTCTCTCTCCCCTTCTACTGTGACTCTCTCTCTCTCTTTGTTTCTTAACTAATCCAATATCCTCATCACGTACCTGCCTCTCTGGATTTTATCATCCCTTCATTTTTCTACTTTTTTTCTTCATCTATCGTTCCCTCTCTTCTTCACCTTGATATTCTCTGAACCTCATTGACTCCTTTTACTTTCTGGTTTTGATTCCACCTGCTCTCTTGCACCTTTGTTTCTCCTTTTCCCACCTTTTTTCCATCTTTTCATCTCATCAATTATTCCGTTTCCTCCCTCGACTTCCTCCACCCCCTATTCACAGGAATCTTGGAGACGGACATCACGTTCCTGGTCATCTTCTCCATGGTGTTCCTCCTCTCCTGCTACTTTGCCTGTAAGTACTGTCTTTTCCACTTACTGTATCTCTTTTTCTCCCTCTTCTTCTATGAACAAGCAAATATATTCTGACTTTCAAAGCCTGCAGCAGTCATTAAGTGCCCTTTTCCTTAGATCTACTATAAAATCAACATGCTTTCTTGATGGGATAGGAGTAAGTTTTCATGTTTCCTCTGATAAGTAAAAGGTGGAGCATGTGCCCATTTTCTTCTTGGGGCCAGGAGTTTGTCAGAACAGAGCACGAGCAACATAAAAAGCAGGAGTGAGAGGATGCAGAGAGCAGGGTTTGGTTTTCATGTAAAGGTGAACGGTTGAATGGAGAATGCAGCAGTAGACTTAAGGTTAGTGAAGCGAGTTTGTCACACGAAGGTCACAGCTCAAATAACCCGAAGCAGCTGAGAATAAAAGCTCCCAAGGAATGACTTATCACTCGATCAAAACTCTGTCATTCCCCGCTTCATATAAATTTTTCCTGTGCAGCCATATATCTTTCTTTTTCCAAACTAGTAGAGGGTTGATTCGTCTAAATTACAAAAAAAAAACAATTTCTAGCGCAGTGGTTCCCTACCTTTTTGGCTTATGACCCCTTAAAAAGAAGCAGTGTCTACTTGTGACTAAACATCACAGATTATGCCCTTAACATGGACGTGTGTTATGAGCAGTTCAACTTAAGTCTTAAGTTTTCCCTCTTCAGATTGTTTAATTTGAAGGATTGCCTGAAGAAGTTAAAGTATCCAGTATTACTAAGGAGAAAAAAAAGCATAAAAATGAAAGACATTTGGTGTAACGGATAGGTTGACAGATAGAGAGAGTGATATCTGCCCTAGTGATATCTAGCCACACAGATCGTTTCGGTTTTATTTGCCAAGATTTTGAGATGTGTCCCTGAGATTTCTGCAGCCACCCAAATACAATGGAATTTATTTTTGTGCCCACAGCTATAAAAAAATAAATTACATTTGAAAAAAAAACAGCAACAGATTCTCTGGATAATCCACAGAACATAATCAATAGTTTTTATTAGGATTATTTCTTTGGGAGAGACCATTTCCAATGAAAACCATTGACACAGTGGATTATCCAGAGTAACGAGGAGATGATTCTAGACAGAAATTTTGGTATCACATTTTTTTTTAATGGTGTGAGTGCTACAAATTAAATTCCATTCACCTCCATTTTATTGGTTTGGAGGCAGAAATCTCAAGACATGAATGTCGAAAGGATCCAGCAGCATTTGGCTCACCAAGCCTGTGGTTATACAGGGCAGCTGTGAGTGTGTGTGAACGTTTATGACCCTTCCTCCCCCTGTAAATTTTCCCCCGGGCCACTGCTGTTTGTAGGAGTGTTTTGGTAGTAAAATTGCCTGCTTAAATACGCATTAAAAATATTTCCTCCCAGATTAGGGAGAGAGGATAGAGAAGATGTATAAAGCCTCATCTAGAGACAGGCAGCATCGCAAGATGGATGCATACTAATGGTCGCTCCCCCCCATTTATCTGGCCCGTTCCCTGGTTCTTTTTTTTTTTTCTTCTGTCTCTCACTCTGTACCTCTCTCGCTCTCCTTTGCCATCTGTTAGCATATCTCCATCCTTTTTATCTCTATCCCCCCCCCAACACACACACACACACACACACACACATACACACCCATCACCTCTATCTCATTCTTTTGTTTTTTTCTCCCTGCAGACAATCTGAAGGGAAGACAGCTTCTTCACACAACCTACAAAATGTTTATGACGGCGGCAGGTGTGGAGGGTGAGTGCTTCTGTCCCAAACACGCACACACACACACACTCACTCAAGATGACAATGGACTTCTCGCACGGCTGCAGCATCTCATACCTTAATCCCAACTTCAAGAGCCGAGATATTATCGCCCTTATTAGCCTGTGAATAGGAACTATTGCAAACAGCCGTGCTGCGCTGCAGTGTTCAGTTGAGCATGCTGTTACTGACAAACACCCACCTCACTCTTCTCACCTCTGTTCTCTCCTTTTTCTCCCCCCCCTTATCTCACTTTCTTCCTTCTCGCTTGCTTGTCCCCTCTTCAAATCCCTTCTCGATTCTCCTGCCACCTCTAAATTCTCTCAAGCCTTCTGCTGCTTTTCATCTCCTTTTATCAATTCTTTTGTCTCTCTTCTCTTATCCCCATTTCTCTCCCCTTCTCCTACCCCCTGCCCTTTCCCTTTCCTCGTTATCATCTCCCTGTCTCCCCTGTTCTTTATCTTTTCTTTACTTCTTCTCTCTGACATCTCCTTTTCTACCTTTTCTCCTCTTCTTCCCCAACAACCCCCTCCTGCTCTGCCATCTCTTTCCTCCCCTCTCTTTTTTCCCTCCTCCTTCTCTCTTATTTTCCCATTTCTCTCCTCCCTGCATCTTTTCCACTTGGCAGTGCTCAGCCTGTTGTTCCATTGTGTCTACTGGGGCCTGTATGCTAGAGATGGAGTCGGCAACGGCAGTCTGAAAATACTCGGTGAGTTCTTTTCCTGCATCAGCCACTGACTGACTGACTGACAGACGCTGCCTCTGCACTGGAAAATCACCCACTGCCCGAGCAGAATGACTGAGTGGACGATGATGGATGTGTGTGCGGGTGGAGAAGTGCAATAGCTGGTTTGATGCGCATAGACAGGACCATGCCTGATTTTGTGTGTGTGTGCACGAATATGTGTGTGGCGACCTGATTTTATCTTTCCCCTCTGATATTACAGATTCAGAAACCACAACCTAATTACCCCCTCTGTCTTCTCTTTCTCACTTTCTCTGTCTGTCTCCAGGGAAATTACTGTTCTCCGTCAGTTTCTTGGTGTTCCTTCTGATGCTCATATTGTTGGGCAAAGGTTTCACTGTCACCAGGTGGGGGTTTGCACTTTTTTGTTTTGCAGCTTGTGTGTGTGCATGTATTTCGTCGAGTCTATGTGCGTCTGTTTATGCAAGCCTGTCACCTTGTGCGGGTGTGTTTATGCTGCCACTGTCTCTCACTGTCAGGCCTCGCTGTCACAGTCATAACACTATCTCATGATATGACAATGTTAGGTGTCAGTCAAAAAGTCAGTTAGTACATTGGGTCTGATAGTGTGGATGAACACCTGATATGTCTGGGGAATGTGATGGATAGATGCTGCTGTGTTGTGAACTTTGTTTTTTTTTTTTTTTACAAATCTTTGGTTTGCTCGCTGTTTTCTCGTACAGCTTAGTGGCCATTTGCTTTGGACAGGCATCACTTCAGATGAAGATGATTTACGAGTGCTCTCCTTCACTGGAACATCAGCATGTATCCATCTCACACCTGACTGGACAAATGCCTGACTGTCAGTGGTCTTTCCAGTTGTCCAATTCCAGTTTGAAAGTCCAGTTATCAAACATGCCAGCTGTTCTTGAAATGTTGTTAGATTTTTGCCAAGCTATCCCCAGAAGGTGGTTTCTGAGTCAGTTTTATATGAGAAAAGGGCCCAATCATGCTTTTCTTTTAATCTAAACAGCTAACCGCTAATGAGCCACTGCTCACAGTTTGAAGATTGATCCTGCTTCGGGCCCCAGTTGAATCTCGGTGGATATTTTCCAGACTGAACTCCTGTTGCAAAAAACTGAGCTTGCAAGATTTGTGTTGGCTTTTTCGACTGTAGGATTACTCCTCTGGGTTCAGAAGATTCTGTGATCTCTCTCACTTATTAAACCCTCTTAAAACCCCAGTGAATGAAGTTAAAACTGCATCACCATCAAGCTAAAAACATGGCTGTTTATCTGCAGTAACTGATAAGTTGACAGTTTGGAGATAACTACCTGACAACTTTGATATGTTTTCTCTGGTGTGTGGTGTTGAATTAGTGTGAGCAAAAGGGTGTTTGAAATGCTGATGAAGGCTTAACGCTGCAATGCTTCTATTTGTTGACTGCTGCTGTGCAAATAAAGAAGCATTAATTTCTGCTTTTGTGAGGGCAAACAGCCTTTTTTCACAGCCTGTCGTGTCCATGAGTCTGCAGCCATTTTATATTTATAAAGTTCAGAGTTGAGCACACCAGTCCTTTGTGCTGTGTGGTGTTAGCTGCTTTTAGATTAAGCTGTCTCTGCTTTGAGTGTCAAGAACCAAATGCATGATTTTGTGTGTGGGTGTGTGCATTTGTTTCTTATCTTCCGCTAACTTCTGTGTGACCTCTGACCCTCTGTGTGTGTGTGTGTGTGTGTGTGTGTGTCAGGGCGAGGATCAGTCACAGTGGGTCGGTAAAGTTGAGCATCTACATGACGGTCTACACAATAACCTACGTCATCCTCTTCATCTATGAGGCAGAGGTACAGTACGACACACACACAAACAATACATTGACACATTCAAACCCAAAGACACTGAGTCTATTTATTTATTATCACAATGGTTGTCGATTAATTTCACATATCAATTGACTGTTTCAGCACTAGTTAACACTCAACTCCATCCTCCACTTTCCTCACCAACAGCTAGATGGGCAACAATTGTGCCACATTCATGTTTAGTTGGATTTTCTGTAAATATGAGCTAAATACTACTAAATAAGTAGGAAGAAGTATAAGTTGTCGACACAATTAGGTAGCGAAAAATTATCAGTTATTTTACACTTGCGCTGATAATTTGTTTAATTAGTATTCACTGGTTTCAGCTGCTCAAATGTGAAGATTGGTTGCTTTTTTATCTATTATATCATGTCTATTATGTAAATTTGGACTGTTGAGTTGACAGAGCAAACAATATGAAGACTTCAGCTTAGGCTCTGGAGAATTATGATGGGCATTTTCTCACTATTTCCTTTCACATCATAGACAAAGATTAATCGATTAATTGGGGAAAGAAATGACAGAATAACCAGCAGTGAAAATAATCACTGGCAGCACTAATTTTCCCACAAATAAAATCATCTGTACAGTAGTTACTAAAAGCAAAGTCTACTGCAATTTGGTTATTTTCATTTTAAATTCAGATCCCAACTAGTGAAACATGTGGACACTTGTAAGTGTGACTTTGTAAGCAGTGTCAGAATTACACCCAGGATGACTGGGTGCGAGGTTTCTGACTTGACGATGCTTGACACAGTATCTGCACTCGTATTACTGCTCTCTTTGGCTTTTTTAATAATCTCATAAAGATTTATGGAAGAGTTGGGCCCACAGATCAACGTGGGCTGTAATGGCTTTTTCTGTCAAGTCGTTCATTACATTGATAAATTGCTAATTATGAATATACATCAAGTTGATTGTTAAGGGGGAAAAAAAGAAATTCCTTGATGAGTTACAAATTATGGATTCTGAGAGGAACAACCAGGCAACTCCCAGCTACAAACACAACTAAAGAGGTTTGCGGTGCTTGCTGCTGCACCTGATATCATAAATCTTAGATCAATGACTGTTTCTTTAAGGTTTCCTGGGATTGTAAAGTTAGCTTTACTAATCAGCACACTGTGAGCTCTCCACTCATTAATTATACTGTGTCTCTGTGTGAAGACGGAAACAGATTTCACCAGCTATGATGTTGAGCATATGAGCTTATTAATTAATAACACACAGGAGTGTTACAGTTACATACATCTCTGCATACTGCAGAGGCTTCAACACAGTCAGATGTAATGATGGTACATTTAGGGACATTGGATTACAGTCTTCGAATACAGCATGGTAATAACCCAGCGGGAATAGTGCAGTGGAAGTATTCGGGCTATATTTAACGCTGGAGCCTCACACTGCAATATGTGGATCTGAAGAAGTGTAATTTATCTGCTGCCTGCCCTCTTACATGGTCCCTGCTATTAAAGAGCTCAGAACTCAGGGGAGCTCCTGCTAAAAATACACCAAACTAGGTTACAATTGGAACTGAAATGAAGACATGAAGAGCGCTCCTGGCACTGGGCCTGCAGTTGGGAATCTGACAGGCTCTGGTTGGATCCCAAGAAGCTCCACACCAAGCCGTCAGACGTATGCATTATGTAGCAAGGGGGGTAACCCTGTATGGCCAACGCTATCCAGTCACTGGACTGTGAAATGCAATCTAGTTTCCACAGATGCCAGCAGGCGCGACACACACACACACACACACAAAAACCTGTGCACCCACGTGCCGACGACCTAGTTGTGGAGAGGAAGTGTCAATGTCAAAGACTCACACAGAAGGCTACAAGCTGAGTTTGTGGCTCGGTCATCACAGTGCTGAACCACGAGCAATCCATCTTAGTAATTAGAGCACAGACTACAAAGTATTGTCAAGCCAATAGATGCTTCTTTTCTACTTTGTGTAAAAGTTTAGCTTGTGTAATGTGTGTGTCTCTTTGTTTTGGCATACCTTCCCATGTTCCTGCACCAGTTCTTTGACCCAGGTGAAGTGCTGTACGCCTACGACAGCCCTGCAGGCTACGGACTAATGGGCCTGCAGCTGCTGGCCTACGTGTGGTTCTGCTACGCCGTGCTGGTCTCTCTGAAACACTACCCTGAGAAACAGCCCTTCTATGTCCCTTTCTTCACCACGTACACACTATGGTGAGACCTGCGCAGCTCCCCCCACTCTGCCCTCGCTGCGGATAATAGCGCCTGAGCGAGAGATTGCAGGAGTAGGAAAATACACATTTCTCTGTTTGAGGTCTCTTCAATTTGAATAATTTATGCCGCTCTGTAAAAAAGTGCACGAGATAGCTGATGCTTTAGCGGTCCAGGAATGAAAAGTTGTTTATTTTACACTACCCTTCTACAACATTGTGTGCCCAATCTCTGTGCTCTGCTAACACTGTAGATAATTGTACTTGAGCGAATGATTGCTCGAATATCTATTTTTACTCAGCCGATGAGGTCTCTTCTATTAGAATAATTTATGCTCCCATGTAGTTGTAGATAGTTTAAAGCGTTGTACTGGAAAGTACTGTTTTTCATTTACACAACCCTGAGAAAAACCCTTCGACATGCTCAGCTTCTCTGCCCTTCACTCACTGTATAACAGCATGAGCTTGAAATGAAGGGTAGATTACAAAGACTAATATTATCTCTGCATTTCTCACTCATTGCTGCTACTATCTCCCGCCTCATTATCTACGCCTCTCCTCATCTTGATCTTCCTCTGTGCTTTACATCTATTTCTACTCTGTCTTTCTCTCGCCATCAAACTCTGTTCTCATCTTTTCTTTTAATGTGTTTTCTCCACACCATTATCCTAAATCTACTCACTTGTCTTCCTCAGGTTTTTCGCAGTGCCAGTTATAGCTCTGATCGCCAACTTTGGGATTCCTCGTTGGGCCCGGGAGAAGATCGTCAATGGCATTCAGCTCGGCATCCACCTCTACGCTCACATCGTCTTCCTTGTTCGTACCACACACACGCATGCTCGTGCAGACCCTCGCACTTCTACATAGTTCACATTATTCAGGAGTCATTATTTCCACTGTCAGTCATACATTATTCACTATCCTTGAGTCATATTTGCCTTACGCTGATTGTCTCCTCCACACATCATTATCTACCTCTTCCTCACCTTCGACACATTGTTCTTTGCTAATGGGCCGTACTGCTCACGCAACTTTCCTATTTATATTCCTGCTCACTGCATGCATTGCAATTCTCACTTTGCTCTGGCTGTGTGTTAGCTAGATTATATATGTAAGAATCTGTGGAAATCATAGCTTTTCATCATTTTGTCCCTTAGGTCATCACACGACCTTCAGCAGCCAATAAGAACTTCCCATATCATGTTCGGACGTCCCAGATCGGGATCCTGCTGTCTAGTCCGAAAGCAGGCGAGGGGGCAGAGAGCTTCCCCCATCATGCCTACGGAAATAGCTCCTTCCTGGGAGACTCTCAACCCAACTTCACTGAACTCTTCTCCATCCAGTCGGTGAGTCTAACTTTACATGTTTTTGGATGCTTGCTTAATATCCTGGATTGGAGTTATTGAAGCTGAAGACACGGAACAGATACATTTGTGTAAAATCAATATAATAATATTCAATAATTTCTATTAAATCTGCCCCATTCATGAACAGGTGAAGTAAAATAAAGTCACAGAAACAGGTTAAAGGTAAATGCAAGCATCAGAATGACAATTTTAGCCCATGTACTGTATGTGTGTCTATCCAGTTTAAATGTCTCTCAACCATTTTGCAGTGCATGCTGCATGTAACTACATTCATCAAGTTGTTCACAAGTTGTAGTCATTTTTTGTGATGCTTTTAAAATGAAAACTTACTGTGTCAAACCTAGCTTGAAATTAACTGCTGTCTCATCTAACAAAGATGCCTCAAATTAGAAGGCATCAGTGTAACAACACAGTTTGTAAGGGGACATGTTTTAAGGATTATTTCTTGGCGATTATTTCTAGGTGAATGACAGTACGCACAGGGTAACACAGCACACACGCTGATGTGAAAACACTTGGGCACAAGGAAATAATGATTAAATAGAAACTCTGACAAGACCAAATTAAGGCGTCATGTTTGCCGTGATGAATTGTCTAGCTTGGGGAACTTCAAATCTGTGGAAGTTGCTTTTTCATTCTGCGCAGAAATGAGTGACAGAAGACGAGCTCAGAATCTTCAGCTACACTGATACAGTGTGCAGACACTAGCAGGAATAATACAACATGAAGAGGCAACCGAAATACTTGGTAAAAAGTTGACAAAATGCATGACAACTGACACAAAGTCATGACAAGGAAAGACAAGTTTACAAGTGTAGAAACCCTTCAAACACATTTGGATAAACATGCATTAAAACTTATAGACAATGAAAATGAATAAAGTTACATGGCCGTAATTAATAGCCCAAAATATAATACGTGCAGTAGAGAAAACAAGCAAGTTTTAAATTTACATTTTGAAAAGTGTCTTAGGGTGAAGTTGGTTGTGACGTTCTGATGTAAACCATTGTGTTTTACAATCTAGTACAAGCACTTAGGAATTAATTGTCTAACTTCCTGGAAGCCAGTGTAAAGAGGAGTAATGTGTTCAGTTTCCCTGGTTCTTGTTAGAAATCAAGCAACAGAATGGCTGCATTTTCTGCAGACGTCTAATTGGAAGACCACACAAGAGTGTGGCTGTTAAAAGTACAATACAACACCACGATTTTCAACTCGGCCATTAGTCATTACCGTGATATCAAGGTGGAGTAGTAAGAGTCTCTCCACTTTGTTGCCAAAGAGAATGCACTCAGTCTTGTCTTTATATAAGTGAAGGAAATATAGTTGCACTGACAGTGACTCTTATTAGACCAGGGTAATTTGGTGAAAGAACAAAGTAAATCTGAGTGTTGTCTCCGTGGCTATATACAATATGGCATGCAGTCTTATTGCTTGGCGGTATTTGGCCTAAAGGGTGAATTTCGAGGTTATCGCAATAGTCTCTGTGCTGTAATGTGGTGTGCCAGATTGAAAATTGTCTGGAAAACCATTTACAGATAAAACAAAGTTGCTATTAGATGGGCAAGATTTTTTTTTTTAAAGTATAAAATACTGTGTTTAGTATAAAAACATTCAAGCTGGAGGGGCTTAATTCTGTAACTGCGGGTTTTAGTAACTTTGGGAAAATGCCTGAAATGCCATTTATAGGTTGTAGGACATGAGTATTGTAACTGAAAACAAATGACAACAAGTGAGAGATGGATTGTGTAGAACAATCCAAATCGTTAGGAAGGTGTTTCTAATACTTTATTTACATGTTTACATAGACGACATGAAGGTAGGACTGGAAGATAATTCAACTAACATTTATCAAATTTCAGCAGAATCATCCAATTTCTATTAACCAAATTATTGATTCAGAGCAGAACTGTAACTAAAATGTTGGTTTTATACATGTGCATTACAGTGTATGAGACCAAACTTTTCATAACAGTGAAACAGTTCATTGCTTTGAAAATCAGTTTAATTATTTTATGTGATTTTGTAGCATTGCAATGATTGGTCAATAAGTTGATCAACAAAATGAATCTGCAAGCATTCTGATAATTGGTTAATTGTTTGAGTCACTTTCAAGACAAACTTGATTTTATGGCTCCAGTTTTAAAATGTAAGTAATGTAATTTTCTGCTTTTTCTTGTCACACATTAATTTAATATCTTTGGGTTTCAAACTGTTGCTTAGACAAAACAAGACATTTGATGATGTGGTCTCGAGACCAAACAGTAAATGGATTAATCAAGAAAATAATTGGCAGATTAATTGATAATAAAAATAATAATTTCAACCATATTGCCCAGGCCTACATAAAGGATCTATGATACAGTAAACGGTAATGAACAGCAGGGTCAGGTTCGATAAACTGTAGTTTGTGGAGAGCAAAGTAACTGAACTGGAGGTCAGGAAACCCAGTACATGAGCAATTTACCCCGACCTGTATAACCACCACGGCGTCAGTGAGCTGTGAAGGAAGCTGTCAAAATGTGATGAATAGTATGGCGTTACTGACGGTGTCTGTAAGGTCACGTCCTGGCCACGACAACACATTTCCGTAACCTACATTCAGAGATCAGAGCAGGTCAGAATTATAAAATCATCTTCTTCCTTCCAGGACCCGGTGAAGACGGTGGAGGAGACGGTGGCCCGTAAAGGACCCGAGGTGCCGAGGAACAGCGAGCAGAAGATCATCACCACTGCGGCTGACTTGACGTCGACATTGCCCCCACCTCCGCCTCCGATACCCCCACGTCCGGCCGCACGCTCGCCCCCACTGCCGCCCCGGCTCCCTTCCTTCACCGAATATTTCAGCATGCAGGGTGGAGGAGGAGGGGGGTTCGGAACGAAGGCATGAGATGGAGAGAAAGACGGGACAGAGGGCAGCACAGAGGGAGAGAGGGGAAGGCATTGAGGGAACAGACAGAATAACAATGCAAAGTAAAAGAGTCAGAGTGGAAATCAAGGTGTTACTGTTTAAAAGACAAAAGGGACGGCCAAAAAAAAGTTTGGATGGACGAAGAAGAGAAATCATCAGAAAAGTGAATCCTTAAATGGTCCCTTTTGACCTGTGAATGGAAATAACCTGAATGGAGGAGTGAGGGGGGAAATGGCTGTGAGATAGGAGTGCTGAGCTTTTTAAAGAATAAAGAAGCAATAAATATTTGATGCTGACCAGTAAAAGGCACAGAGGGAGAAAGATGACAAAGTGGATGTAGCCAGAGCAACAGAATGATGGCTGTGCACGATGCGGAAATGAACAAAATTCTTGAAATACTTTTATTCAAAAATTCATGAGGCATTGATGGTGTGCCTGGAAGAGTTTGTAAATAGCTAAAACTGGAGAGAGCTACCAATCTATATAGTTTTTATTTCAGAAAAAAATCCCCCCCCCCTCACATCATTAAATTCCAGTTGGTGCTGTGACCATCAAAAGAATCATGCCATTACATTTATCCAATTCATGTTTTAAAAAATTACTTTTTTTTAATGTTTGACACATTTTGATAAAGCATAGATATTTACTCTATTATATGGAGTTTGTTGGGTTAATTTATATTATTGTATGCCTTCATTGCAGCTGGTTATTCTGGATTGATATGCTGATGTGTAAATGTAAAATGTCACGTTTACTGTGGGCACTTCTAGGTACTCGTAAAACACGCATGTTTGTATTGTATTTCCCGTCCAAAAAGCTGATATGTACTTCACGTGACCATACAATATTCGCTTATTGTGTGTATTGAAATCTATACTTTTGTAAATACATACAATAGGCTTTAGTATATTTTTGACTGGATAAATTCTGTCAATTGTTATTCCAATTTAAAACCCTCTTGCGCTGTCTGAAACACAATATGAAACCAATAATATATCGGTTTTAGTTGAATTTTAACTGGAGTACAGAATATGCCTGCTCAAAAATGTAATTTCTGTGTATGTAGACGTTGGTGAATGTACTGATGCAATACAGCACAAGGACAGGGGTGATTTTGAAGTTACTGGAATACTACACCTTTTGTCGAATTTGTTTTTCTTTGGCTTCCACCTCCAACACATCCATGATTTAAGAGCAGGAGGCTGCATTTTCTAGAACACAAGTAACTTAATCCTCATCCCTGTCTAGTACCCAAAACACGAGTATTTGTTGGCTTTTATCTCACTTTAATGTTTAAACCGTGCGAAAAGCTAAACAGATATTACGTTTTTTTTATCCCTAAGCTATGACATTGAGCTATGACAAAAAAGAGTCTTGTAGATGAACTGTGAAAACGGCAACACAACTGTACATTTTGTCTGTCCTGCATGGAGCACTTTAATGTTCCTGGTCTTAGTCTGTTTATTCGTGATGTCACCTTATAAGACCGCTTTGAAACCTGTAATCACACCACATCGAGATTTCATCTATTCCAAATGCATACACCTGTAAATACAGTCTGAACATGTCATCGACTGTGCGGACACTTTAGGGAACGTATCGTGCTTAGTCAACGTAATTTAACATGGAATTACTGAAGTTGATGAGCCATGTAAGAGTGTCATTGACACCGAGTTTACCACCAGCTCCCTGCAATTCAGAAACTGAAAGAAATCAGTGAAAGGACACTAACAAATTCACCTGATTTATCTTGAGCCTTCATTGATTTCTGATTCCTAAAAATGGTGGTACTCTGCTAATAGTTCACAGATTTATCTATGGCAATCTTGCTGTAATGGAGTACTTTAGGATGTTAGGACTGTGGTGTGTAACTTAGTCTGTGAAACAGAATGATACTTGAATTAGAGTACTAGTTGCTATTTCTGATTATGTGTCTGGTTTATATTAGGCATGTCTGCCATTTTGTCTGCTGTTGCCTCTTGTTATGGTTGCCATGACTTGACTGAATCGACACTGGGTGACTCGACTGATACTGTATCACTGCTTCAACCTTGCGTGTATATTGACATAAAATTACAGGACTGCGACACTTAAGGGAGAGAACTTGAAGAAAAGAGATTATGTATGCATGACAGAAAACAGCACAGCTTTTAGGCTACTCAGAGCGATCTGGTTAAGAGCACATCACTGAAGCACTGTTCAAATGCATTTTAATGGTGTCAAATGACAATTCTAAATACGCTGTACATATACACTTTTTGCCAAAATAATAAAAAATATGGTTTTATTAGAGGCCTTGTCTGGGTGTGTGTATTATTTGGCTACTGTGTCTGTGTTCCAGTTAGGACAAGGGCATGTGTCCAAAGGAGTCAATCTAATATCTGTAAAATCTGTTCTCATTACAAGAGTCCATTAAAGTAAAACACCACAGGGACACACTACAGGCTGGTCACAATCTGATGTAGGCAAGCCTAATTATTTCAGTCACTGCCAGTATCCCTCTCTGTGACTGCTGAAGTGCAGAGTCACAACAAACCGTGCCTGTCTGTACTCCAGTAAGGGTCTAAATTTGTAAATTGCTTTCATCACAAACACTGCCAGTCTTTAAAGGTTCAATATACGATAATCGCTGCCACTAGATGTCGCAATAGAGCACAAGCACCTCAGACCAAAACAAATGGGCACGTTGGCCACACCTCCCACCTAACCAGAAACAGCCGTTATATCGCTCTCCTCAAAGCCACCAGACTCCATTGACAAAAACACTAAATTTACCTCGCAGATCATTGTAAAACACTTTTCATTCAAACTTGCACAAACTCATCCATAAATCTGTTTCTTCCAAGAACTAGTAACATCACATAACGTTAATGACAAAGAAAGACAGTTACTGAATGCAAGATGCTTCCTAACAATGTTGGTGCAACAGGTCAAGCGGTTAAATTAACTTTTGAACGAGATATTTTTGGCAACGGAGTGAACTGCAGTCTGCAGATGCATGCAGGTTGTTGAATACGACTTTGCATTAAAAGAGTATTTACTTAATTTGTCTACCTTTCACATTATTGTTTAGTTTATTCGTTGACGAAACATGAAATACGTTTCGTTACAGTTCTCGTTTTTTCAAAGGTTGCTTTTTATTTAGTTTTAGTCTCGTTTTCGTAGTGAAAAATAGGTCGTCAACAAATATTTATTTCGTCATGGTTTTCATTGACGAAATTACTACTGGTGTGTGGTCTATGATGCACCTTTAAAACCCCTCTGTCAGAATCATTCACATTTGTAAAAAGGAACCACATTAAACATTGTAAAACCTCAAAATTAGAAGATTAAACCAAAATTAGGCCTAAACTGATCAAATAAATTATTATAACTGCCCAATGACTTGTATAGGCAAATCACTTATAGCAAACAAATACACAAATTGCCTTCTGCGGGGAATTAATCTACTCAACTTTAAACTCTAGAAGATACAGCAAATGTGCGTTTAAGACACGCTAAGCACTTGCACCTTCAATTAACTTACTCAAAAGGGATTCAACAATTTAGAAATGCACATAAAACACTTGTGGGCCCACACTTTATGCAAAACAAACAAAAAAAAATCCGGCAAATTCCTTAAGTTTAACTCCCAGATGCAGGCCTAGTCGTGCTGGGCCCATAGAGTGTATATAAATGTTATATTAATTAATTAATTAATTAAGTATATACAGTCTATAAGATTACAGCCGCTGAATGTGGCTATCAATGAATACCTGGGATACTCACCCCCCCAGATGTCCGGTTTACCACAGTCCTTTAACTAGAAAGGTCGCTCCTCGCACCAGGTCCTTGACCATCGACGAAGAAAGGCCACCCACACTCGTCGCCAAAGGTGCAGGTGGGGTTTGCCTGGTCACCCTGTGCGCTATCTGGTCCGCATTGACAGCAGTAACGTTCCTGGAAAGACACCGAATTTATGGAGGTTCTCGAGCCAGTGAAGAAACAAAACTAACGGACTCCTCTCACACAGCCTTGCGTCGCCCTCTGTTGTTCTCCCGCCCCCAGCCAATCAGTAACTAAGGAACTTGACATTGCCTCAAGACTAATAAAAGGTTGAATGCAACAAACAGCATTATAGGATGCGAAACCGAAAAAAAACAGGCTAGCTTTTAACGCCTCACTATGTGTAAGCAACTGTACCTTTTAAACAAACTTCTTCACCTGCATCCACTGTCATCGGTAAATTACACTACTCCCCATGTAAATAGTTAAGACATTTAAACATATTACACCTTATATGACTATACACCAGGAAAACATGGACAATGTCCTAGGGTTTGTGAACAAAATTACCCAGGGGCTTACACAGAAAAGCATTTTTTTTTCCTTCTTCTGTGTGCTGCTGTTGTGTTAACCAAATCTCCCTTGGTTAACCAAGTGTTCAAAGAAATAAAGCAAGAATCTCTTACTTCTGTCAAGAAATAATATTTATTTATCAATACATAATCAGTCATAAATGTCCTTTTACAGCACTTTTCTTGGCTTCAGCTGACACTGGAGCTGGAACTGTTCTTTTGGTGAAGAAATGTATCAGTGTCCATAAGCCACAATCTGCAGCATCTGCAAGTGACTCTTCAGAAGCATCTCAGCACCCAACCATCACCCTTCAGCGACCACTATCACTGATCCAACACCAGGATGGTTTTAATTAAGCTTTTGCAGCTAACTGTTGTGCCCTGTCCTCTCTGTAGCCTTTGAGCAGCTGGTTGATGAGAGTGAGTTCATTCTCTTTTTTCACAGGATAGAGAGGCGGGAAGGGGTTGCCTTTGAACTCCAGGACGGCCATCTTAGCTCTGTCCAGGTTCTCTCTGTTTGGGATGCGTGCCATCCGCGTGTAGCCATTTGACTGAGTCTCAAACCGTGGAGCAAGGACCTTAAAGAGCTTTGGAACCAGATCCTTTTCCTGAAGAGAAAAAGCAGACTCAAAACTAAACAACAACTCCACATCAACTGTTTTACAGTCAGAGGGACACAGCGTGAAACTTCACACAGTTGAGAGCTGCAGACACGTACCGTCAGCCAAAAACTGGCCATTTTCATCGCCTTCTCATCAGTGTCTCCCTTTTTGGCATAGTCAACCAGCTGGATAAAAAGAAACAGGAAAACACATGCAGTCAGAATCCTTGTGTGTGGAAGAAAGAGAAATTGAATATTTGACATATAAAAATAATCTTGATGAGTCGGACATTGTGGGATGAAAATGTTGGGACAAAGCAAATCAAGTGTCACACTAGGTCCAGGGACCCCAAAGCGTCCTGGAGGAGGTCTCAGGGTTTCTGCAGTAATACTTCAGCTTTCCTCTCATTACAATCACGAGCCGTTTGCACAGTGCAAAACATAAAAAAAAAAAACTAAACTGATCACGAGTATGGCTGGGCTTTACGCAGAACACATCACAACATCTATCAACACATGCAGCATCACATATTAGATAACCAGTAATATTTTGTTTGGATAGTTTAATGGCAATAGTGAACCAACTATATGATGAAATGATGAAAGGTAGTATATGCACTACATGTCCAAAAGTATCTAGGCACCCATGTCCACCCATTTTTTGTACATTTGGTCTGGGGCTGTTAGTGGTTAGGCTCTTAGTTCAAAATTAAAGGAAAGCTTAATGCTACAGCATGCTATGATATTTTAGCCAATGCCATGCTTCTAACATTGAAGCAAAAGGCTCTTTCCTGTTTCCACATGACAAGTTAAACATAAACATAAAATATGTACAACACCTACAATAAGGTTTGTGGTGTTGTCATGTTATGATGTACCCCTGTTTTAGAAATATGTGTATAGAAAAAAATCTAATCAAACAACTATTTTGACTTTTGATAATGTATTTGAAGGGTCCAATTGTAATTTTTATTTTTATTTTTGTATTTATTTTAATCACTTCACCAGACTTCAGATGACAGAAATCAATGTTGTGCCTACATATAACTTGAAACCATGTTGGCCATTTGCCCGATGAAGATCAAGTTGTCTTTTATCAGTTCAATACAATTTTGGGGAATAGTATAAAAGGCCAATGAAGTGCGCTCATATAATTTTTATAACTCATTTTTGCTACAGATATTCATTTGTTTTTCTTTTTAATATTCTTTTTTTTTTTTTTTCAGTTAAATGTGCACATCAAAAAAAAAAAAAAAAAAGTATAATTTTGACATTAAATCAGCCTAGGGTTTTAATGAAGTGATAATAGTAAAATATTGCCCAGCCAAATGAGGTTTTCACACTTCTACTCTTACTGCTTAGAGCTGTAACATTAACTGAATGTGAGCCTTCTAGCAGCATCACCAGGTAGTCGTCACCTTTTCGGCGTAGAAGCGGACTTCATCTGCGCGGGCCAGCGTGGTTTCTATCCTCTCGTGTCGGACCAGTCCTGTCAAAATGCTCCGCAGCATGTTGAGTCGGGACTGCGGACCCAGACCCATCTTCCGGGCCACCCGGCCGTGGGAGATCAGCATTTGCAGCGTGAGGCGCATCTTGTCCGCGAGAGTCCGCGACGAAAGAAAGGGTTTCCGAGCGAAGCGTATGATCTCTTCAAGCAGCCCCCTGTCCAGAGCGGTTACCCCGGTGTAGCAACAAATCCCGAGGTCAGCTCAGTCAATGCGAAGCGTGCTGGGTCTGACATTGGTGGTGCGTCGTCGAATGTGTCCGACTTGGTCATGGAACTGCGGAGCGACTGTTCCGCTAAACTCACTGCAACCAGAAACGATGAAAACCAAGAACCACAGTAAGAATACCAAGATATTATTGTTATTCTGAAAAATTATATTATTATATTATATTATTATATTCTTAAAAAGAAGTGATAGAGGACACTTGAGTGGATTATTAGTATTTACAAAGGTGTTCAGTTTACACTTTAACTGTTAATGGGGAAATCAAGCTCAATATCTTATTTTATTTCAGTCTTTCCTCATTTCTACAGACCTATTTCTTGATTATTTTTAATGTTATTTCTTCATAATTTTGTCCTGTTTTATCAATTATTTGCACAGTATAACTGATTGGCCTCAATATTGTATATTATGATTTTAAATTATAAAATGTAAAACTTAACACAGGTTTTAAGTAATATTAAGTTAATTTTCCCTTACTTCATTTGCCATGTAGGTTTGCCAGGTAGACCAGAAGCAAGGGGAAAGAGAGAGGGATACAAACTAAAAGCACATACTAAAAAATGTAGGTGTTACATTTTGCAGTATATAAAGAGCTGTAGTAGAGGTACAATTGGACTGGACTCAGTAAGTGGCCATGGTGCTCTGAAGCCAGTCTGTGAAAATGCAGGTCTGATGCAAGAGAGAGGGAAACATAAATGGAAAAGGCATATTGAAAACTTTATGTCACGTCGGGCTTTGAGAACATTTCTGTGTCATAAAAGAGAAATAGATGATTGGTGTGGGAAAGTTATTTTTTACCTTGGCATAGACACCGGGGTGGTTCTTCTCTGCGCACCCAAAGCCCCAGGACACAACACCCTGCAGCTCACCGTTGCACACGACAGGACCACCAGAGTCACCCTGAGAGTGGGGGAGCAAAGCAGTTGAACATAATGAAAGTGTTAAGCCTCAAATAAGTGCTGAGGATACTAAACAAGTCATAAATACTTTGTGCCCTTTGTGCAACAGCAGATACACAGACCTGGCAGGAGTCCTTGCCTCCCTCCAGGTATCCAGCACAGAACATGGCCTCAGTGATCATGCTGGGGTAGGACTTGTCACAGTCCTCATCAGACACGATGGGGATATCCAGACACTGCAGCCTGTTACTATCAGCAGCTGTGAAGATGCAGAACCAGAGACACAAGGACAAATGAAGGATGGACAAATGTAGAGTGAATAACAGAAGCCCAGTATATGTTTGATACTTACAGGAGCTCATGGTCACTCCCCATCCAGAGACTTTGCACATGGTGCCAGCAGCGGCACATTTGGTGGGCAGAGCCACAGGCTGCACATACTGGTTGATGGTGGCAGGTTTGCTCAGCTTGATCAGCATGATGTCATTGTTCACGAGCCAGGACTTGTAGTTGGGATGAGGGATCACACGGGAAGCAGGAATGATCTGCTCATTGCCATCCATGAACCAGCGGTTGTGATCACCAAGGACAATGTCCATTTTGCTGAAAGAGAGGTAGAAGTTGGGATTGAGAAAGAGAGAATGGAGAACGGGAGGGATGACTTGTGAGAGAATAGTGCTTTTTGTTGTTTTGTTATTTTGGAGATGATGTTTTCAGGAGCACCCACGACTTGTAGCAGTGAGCAGCAGACACCACCCAGTTCTCGTTGATCAGGGAGCCACCACAGAAGTGGTAGCCAGAGTTCAGAGACACCTGATGAGGTGTGCAATCACGCCCTCCAACAATTTTGTCATTCTCTGTGGCAACTGAAAAAAAAAAGTATATCTCTGCAAAGAATAAATAGTATCCTTGCAAAAATGATACTTGTATCTCCTTTGCCTCTTTGGTGTTTATCTGTCGTAGATTTGTTTTTTTCCCGCAGATAATTAACCCACAATCTGAAGGGCTTTATATTCCCCACACTAAATATGTTCTGAGATTGTTTCTAAATGTTGATGCTTTCTAAATGTGGTCCATACTTACACACAGCTACCAGGAGCAGAGCAAAGACCAGAGACCTCATGATTGGTTGATGGTAGGTGGAGATGCAAAGATTTTCCTGGGCCCATGACGGGGTTTTATTGACTGCTTCAACCCCAGATGTCGAAACACACCCCTGGTGCTGCTGACCAATCAAAACTCTCAAAGAGTTATTATTGGAAAACTCTGCCATACTTACTAAAATGTGGCCAAAATGGGGATTAATAATTTTATTGGAACTCTGGTTTTTACTCAGGGATTTTTCTCAGATTTGTCACAAAAATGTCCTTGTAATGTCCCGTGTGTATTATTTTTGTTTGATCCGTTGTTGCACTGGCCTGGTTTGAGTACAGTACAGTATGTTTTGTACAGTTTGTAATCAGCATCCTGACCTTGACTCTGCACCAAATGCAGTGCCAGGTGGGGCATCTCTCACAGGCAGACTCATTGACTGGCTCTGGCCTTCGCAAATGAAAACTGCAGGGAAAGCTCTACTATACAGAGAAACTACAAAATGTATATATGAATTTCTCTCATTTAGTTCAATACAATTCAGCAATTGTAATGATACAATGATAATGTGTCATCTCATGAGAACGATATTGCCAAAGTGCCAATGTGAAGAATGAGTTAAAGAATAAAGAAAATGCTTAAAACATTAACTAATAAAACAATTCAAGCAAAAACATTCAGATAAAATACTTGAAAAAAAATAAAATAAAATACTGTTAAATCAAAAATGGCATTAAATTAAGGCAATACAACAGCTAAAAAAAGCAACACTAATAATCACTGAACACAGGACACTGAGGCAGTATTATTTGTCACATTCAGTGGGATGTTCTTACTTGCTTTGACTCACAGTCACGTATTGTGCTGCCAGATATGCTACCAAATTAAATTTCCACAGCATTCTACTATAATGTAATTATATTTGTCACATTTTAAAAGAAAGAGCATCTCAGTCTAGTCTGTTTCCTTTGTAGGTTTCCAGGAGTGCTTGTGTCATCTGTGGTTACTCTTTAGATCAGTGAAAGGATTTCTGCTACTTCATATTCTCTCACAACTATTAACACAACTACAGTGCTTTTATTTTGTCTATTGCACTTGATTGTCTATTTAATTTCTCTGCAGGCGTGTTGTTTGCTCTATAAATAAATTGGCTTGTTGTGACTCTGTCGAGGAAATGGGCTCCTTGCAGAGCTTATTATATTTGACAAGGGTTTATGTAATTCTGACTAAAATGAATAGAAACTATGTCATTAGTTTTTTTCATTTTAAAATGAGAATGCATCCTCAAACAAAAAAAGTTAAGAACAAACCCAAAATTGAGGGAAAGAAATTGTGGACACAGAAGTAGTGAGAACATTCAGCCCCAAACTGTCAACACTTTAGTGAAATATCAAAGCATGGTTGTAAGAGCTGTGATGACAATACCATGATGTAAAAAGACACAGGCCAAACACTGAAAGAAACATTGTGTGGAAGTCAAGGTGTAAGACTTTATTGACTCAGATGGAAAATGGCTGCACGTTGTTCAAAACTCTACAACAATACTGGAGTTACGATGATAGAAGAAAGGCAGCAGAGTAAGATGGTGATCGCAGGATCAGACTTAATAGCTGGCCATGGTGCTCTCCAGCCATTCGCTGAAGATGCAGACCTGTGAATGGAGACAGAACAAAGTTTGTTAGCACATCCAGCCAGCAGCGAATATGACTTAACTAGGCATGCACAATGTGAAATTTCAGTTTCAAATAGCTATATTATTTAGGTGTACCTTGGCATAGACACCAGGGTGGTTCTTCTCAGCACATCCGTAGCCCCAGGACACAACACCCTGCAGCTCACCGTTGCACACGACGGGGCCACCAGAGTCACCCTGAGAACAGAGAGAATAAGATCAATACAAAGGATGAAGTTTATATGTGAAGAAAATCCCCAATATTCTAGATTTGCAACTGAGATGCACTGGTCTGGGACAAAGACCTTTGCAGAGTCCTCTTGTTACATACCTGGCAAGAGTCCTTGCCTCCCTCCAGGTATCCAGCGCAGAACATGGCATCGGTGATCATGTCGGGGTAGGAGTTGTTACAATCGCTGAAAGACAGGATGGGGATGTCCAGGCACTGCAGCTTGTCCCTATCAGCAGCTACAATGTGTAAAACAAAGTATGGGTGGAAAAAGGTTAAAATAACACAAATGAAAACAAATGTTGCCCTGAAACATCCTGTGACTCCTGGCTGTTGAAATGCAGATGTTACTCACTGGAGCTCATGGTGTTGCCCCAGCCAGAGACTTTGCACATGGTGCCAGCAGGGGCACATTTGGTGGGCAGAGCCACAGGCTGCACATACTGGTTGAGGGTGGCGGGCTTGCTCAGCTTGATCAGCATGATGTCATTGTCGATGTTGTATGAGCTGTAATTGGGGTGGGGGATGACGCGGGAGGAGCTGATGAACTGCTCGGTTCCCTCGGTGACCTTGATGTTGTGCTCTCCGAGACGCACCTCAACACGGCTGGAGAGGAAAGAGAAGAGTAGTGGCAGCTGAGTTTCATGATGCCTGTTAAAAGCAGATTAATTCCTGCATGCAAAACTTTGTCTTTATGATATTAAGGAGTGACATACGACTGGTAGCAGTGAGCAGCAGACACAACCCAGTCCTTGTTGACCAGGGAGCCACCACAGAAGTGGTAGCCAGAGTTCAGAGACACCTGATGGGGCTGGGAGTGGGCCTTGCACTCATACCCTCCGACGATCTTGTCATCCTCCGTGGCAACTGTCAACACACACGTCAGCAACCAAGTTAGTAGTTTACTTAAAGCACTCGTTTCAACGAAACAGATATGTCTTTGAATGCAGAATGTCCTTTTGTGTATTTTTAGTCAAACCCCAAAGTGTGCATCATTTATTTGAGTACAGAAGATGGTTAGAGATCAATCAGCCATTCTCTCCAAAACCCTCACTTTAGGGAGATGCTATTTTTATTCTGGACAAATTTCTGGGATAAATGCCAACAGACTGTTAGCAGTAAGGAAGACAATCTGCTGGAAAAGAACTTCACACTCACAAGCAGCTCCGATGAGCAGAACGAAGACCAGAGACCTCATGGTTGCTTTGTGTGATCCAGTCGATGAGAGGACTTCACCTGGAGCCCTGGTTTATATCCACAGTCAGGAGAGCTTCCCTGCTCTCCGGCTGTCCTCATTGGTCAGTGAGGAGCCAATCTCTGTTGGGGGATGTTGGGGTTACATGATTCATTTACAGAATTACATTGAAAAAAAACTTTTCATTGAAGTAAGGATGGCTTTCTTGTCAGCAAATCCAGAATATCATGGAAAGTATGAATACGGATCATATTGGCTCCTGCGTTATTTATTTATTCATTTATTACACTAAAAGTAAAATAACTTCTTCTATTATCCACAATATCTAGACATGTTAGTTTAAACCTGTTTTTATTTTATCATTCTCTATTTTTAATATCATCATGATCAAATAAAGCATTTGTGTCAAATGAAACTTTCCCTAACTAAATTATTACATCATTACTACGTGTTTCTTAATGGCCACACATGACTTGTCACATAAAATTAACGCCCACAGCCCAATTCATTGTTTTATTAACATTAGTAGTGGCTTTTATCTTGACTAGCATGATGAGAGAGAGGTTGAACATTTTAATATTCTTTTAAGAAAACTCCTGGTTAAGACATAAGAATAAGTACATTCTACTTATGAGCAGTCTTGAGGTGCAGGCACTGTGCTGAAATGCAGTGAAAGTCAAACAGTCTTTATACTTCATATTACTCACTTACATTTCAGAGGGAAATATTGTTGTTTTTAAATCCACTGCATTTATCTATCAGCTGTAGTTACTCAGCAGAATTATGGTTTAGATGCAAAATAAATGATACGCTCTAAAATATGATTTATTGCTGTTAAGCAGTATATGGAGTTTGACTTAGCACCACTTTGTCCCACTCATCTCTATATAAAAACATCAATAATTAAACAATCTGTAAGGGACCATTTTTCACAATGAGTACTTCTACTCCTTTACTTTAACTTGCAGGTTTTTCAGTGGATTATTTAGTATTGCTACTTTTATTTTGGTAAAGACTTGAATCCACCACATATTTGTGGAAAGTTGGCTCGTGTTCTTTAGTCAGATTGCACAGATACATATGTCAGCTCTATCATTAGATGTGTGTGAACACAGTATCTCACAGCGGTGTGTTTCTCAGCACCTGTTACCCAAAAACTAAATTCAGATGTGAGGGGTGAGGCTACCTTGAAAAAAGATGATAATCTTTGTCATATTTTTACAAGGCGCTTTTCAAAACCAATTTGATCACTAGCTGTAGTATTTTGAGCATGTAAGTCACACACTGCATCTCTAAAAGGATGCACTCTTATGTCATTTATGTAACCGATGATCAGTGCTCTTTCTCAGACTGCCTATTTGTTTGTGCAGGACTTAACTGTGCTGCTGAACCAATTCTTCTTGTTGTGAATGGACATCAGTTATTTCTAAACTGTTACATGGGGCAGTAGCATGTCATCGTGTGGCATATCTTTTGTACAAAGTCTGCCATTGCACCAGTTTGGATGTCAAAATAAAGTATGTACAGTAGATTCAGGATAACCAGTAATTCCCTTGTTTCTACTGTATCTTGAAGAGCGGCAAACTGTTATCACTTTAGTGAAATATCAAAGCATGGTTGTAAGAGCTGTGATCACAATACCATGATGTAAAAAGACAGGCAAAACACTGAAAGAAACACTGTGTGGAATTCAAGGTGAAAGACTTTATTGACTCAGATGGAAAATGGCTGCACGTTGTTCAAAACTCTACAACAATACTGGAGTTACGATGATAGAAGAAAGGCAGCAGAGTAAGATGGTGATCGCAGGATCAGACTTAATAGCTGGCCATGGTGCTCTCCAGCCATTCGCTGAAAATGCAGACCTATGAATGGAGACAGAACAAAGTTTGTTAGCACATCCAGCCAGCAGCGAATATGACTTAACTAGGCATGCACAATGTGAAATTTCAGTTTCAAATAGCTATATTATTTAGGTGTACCTTGGTGTAGACACCAGGGTGGTTCTTCTCAGCACATCCGTAGCCCCAGGACACAACACCCTGCAGCTCACCGTTGCACACGACGGGGCCACCAGAGTCACCCTGAGAACAGAGAGAATAAGATCAATACAAAGGATGAAGTTTATATGTGAAGAAAATCCCCAATATTCTAGATTTGCAACTGAGATGCACTGGTCTGGGACAAAGACCTTTGCAGAGTCCTCTTGTTACATACCTGGCAAGAGTCCTTGCCTCCCTCCAGGTATCCAGCGCAGAACATGGCATCGGTGATCATGCCAGGGTAGGAGTTGTTACAATCGCTGAAAGACAGGATGGGGATGTCCAGGCACTGCAGCTTGTCCCTATCAGCAGCTACAATGTGTAAAATAAAGTATGGGTGGAGAAAGGTTAAAATAACACAAATGAAAACAAATGTTGCCCTGAAACATCCTGTGACTCCTGGCTGTTGAAATGCAGATGTTACTCACTGGAGCTCATGGTGTTGCCCCAGCCAGAGACTTTGCACATGGTGCCAGCAGGGGCACATTTGGTGGGCAGAGCCACAGGCTGCACATACTGGTCGAGGGTGGCGGGCTCACTCAGCTTGATCAGCATGATGTCATTGTCGATGTTGTATGAGCTGTAATTGGGGTGGCGGATGACGCGGGAAGAGCTGATGAACTGCTCGGTTCCCTCAGTGACCTTGATGTTGTGCTCTCCAAGACGCACCTCAACACGGCTGGAGAGGAAAGAGAAGATTAGTGGCAGCTGAGTTTCATGATGCCTGTTAAAAGCAGATTAATTCCTGCATGCAAAACTTTGTCTTTATGATATTAAGGAGTGACATACGACTTGTAGCAGTGAGCAGCAGACACAACCCAGTCCTTGTTGACCAGGGAGCCACCACAGAAGTGGTAGCCAGAGTTCAGAGACACCTGATAGGGCTGGGAGTGGGCCTTGCACTCATACCCTCCGACGATCTTGTCATCCTCCGTGGCAACTGTCAACACACACGTCAGCAACCAAGTTAGTAGTTTACTTAAAGCACTCTTTACCAGCAAAACGTTTCAACGAAACAGATATGTCTTTGAATACAGAATGTCCTTTTGTGTATTTTTAGTCAAACCCCAAAACATGCATAATTTATTTGAGTACAGAAGATGGTTAGAGATCAATCAGCCATTCTCAAATTTTAATTCTTAGCAGTAAGGGAAGCAATTTGCTGGAAAAGAACTTCACACTCACAAGCAGCTCCGATGAGCAGAACGAAGACCAGAGACCTCATGGCTGCTGTGTGATCCAGTCGATAAGAGGATTTCACCTGGAGCCCTGGTTTATATCTACAGTCAGGAGAGCTTCCCTGCTCTCCAGCCATCCTCATTAGTCAGTGAGGATCCAATCTCTGTCGCGCGATGTTGGGATTACATGATTCATTTACAGAATTACATAAAAAAACAAACAAACTTAGAAGTAAGTGGCTTTCTTGTCAGCAAATCTGGAAAATCATGGAAATTATCATATTGGCTCCTGTATTATTTATTTATTCATTTATTACACTAAAAGTAAAACAACTTCTTCTATTATCCATAATATCTAGACATGTTAGTTTAAACCTGTTTTTATTTTATATGTTATTGCTCTATTTTTAATATCTTCATGATCAAATAAAGCATTTGTGTCAAATGAAACTTTTCCTACCTAAATTATTACATCATTACTACGTGTTTCTTAATGGCCACACATGACTTGTCACATAAAATTAACGCCCACAGCCCAATTCATTGTTTTATTAACATTAGGAGTGGCTTTTATCTTGACTAGCATGATGAGAGAGAGATTGAACATTTTAATATTATTTTAAGAAAACTCCTGGTTAAGACATAAGAATAAGTACATTCTACTTATGAGCAGTCTTGAGGTGCAGGCACTGTGCTGAAATGCAGTGAAAGTCAAACAGTCTTTATACTTCATATTACTCACTTACATTTCAGAGGGAAATATTGTTGTTTTTAAACCCACTGCATTTATCTATCACCTGTAGTTACTCAGCAGAATTGTGGTTTAGATGCAAAATAAATGATACGCTCTAAAATATGATTTATTGCTGTTAAGCAGTATGTGGAGTTTGACTTAGCACTACTTTGTCCCACTCATCTCTATATAAAAACATCAATAATTAAACAATCTGCAAGGGACCATTTTTCACAATGAGTACTTCTACTCCTTTACTTTAACTTGCAGGTTTTTCAGTGGATTATTTAGTATTGCTACTTTTATTTTGGTAAAGACTTGAATCCACCACATATTTGTGGAAAGTTGGCTCATGTTCTTTAGTCAGATTGCACAGGAACACATGTCAGCTCTATCATTAGATGTGTGTGAACACAGTATCTCACAGCGGTGTGTTTCTCAGCACCTGTTACCCAAAAACTAAATTCAGATGTGAGGGGTGAGGCTACCTTGAAAATCAGATGATAATCTTTGTCATATTTTTTACAAGGCACTTTTTAATAAATAGGTGGAAACAGTGGTGGATGAAGTACTGAGGTCCTTTACTTATGTAAAAGTAACAATACCACAGTTTAAAAATACTCTGCTACAAGTAAAAGTCCTGCAATTCAAATTCTACTTGAGTAAAAGTACTGACGTATTACCAGGAAAATGTACTTTAAGTATCAAAAGTAAAAGTACTCATTATGCAGAACGGATCATTTCACAATGTTATGTTACGGAGCCCCCTAGGTCCAGAAAGATCATAATTCTCTAATCTTAGTTAGTTTTGTCATGGGATAAGTTACAACTCTGTCCTTCTTATTAGTACATGATGACCTCCAGCATAGCTTTGCAGAAATGAGTAGGTCTAATCAGCCACATACATGAAAACACCTTTGCGGATATGCATGGCCTTTAATCTATAATAATGCATTATATTTATATATATTTATAGTTAATTTAGTATGTAACAGGAAAGACACTACTAACCACACCCGTCAAATAAATGTAGCGAAGTAAAAAGTACATTATTTCCCTCTGAAATGTAGTGGAGTAGAAGTATAAAGCAGAATAAATTGGAAATACTCAAGGAAAGTACTACACCATCCATCCATTTTCTATACCGCTGTATCCTCAGAGGGTCGCGGGGGGCTGGAGCCAATCCCAGCTGACATTGGGCGAGAGGCGGGGTACACCCAGGACTGGTCACCATTCAATCACAGGGCTGACACATAGAGACAGACAAACATTCACGCTCACAGTCACACCTACGGACAATTTAGAATCACCAATTAACCTAACTTGCATGTCTTTGGATGGTGGGAGGAAGCCAGAGTGCCCGGAGAGAACCCACGCGGACATGGGGAGAACATGCAAACTCCACACAGAAGGGCCCCAGCCGGCCGGCGGGTACGAACCTAGAACCCTCTTGCTGTGAGGCGACAGTGCTAACCACTGCACTCACATTGTGCACCACCGTGCCGCCCACATACCTCAAAATTGTATTTAAATAGAGTACTTGAGTAAATGTACTCTGCTGGTAGAAAGTACTCCACAAGAACATTTTATCTTATATTATATCTTACACCTTATATTTATAATTTAAAAAAACAGAAGTAGGTAAAAATAAAGTTGATGGCACACACTTGTGCCATTAGTGCAAAACAACGTGAATAAATTGGAAATTACAAGGCAACAAAAACAAAATAAGTAAACATTATAGAATCATCATTATAGAAACACCTAATGATACAAGTGTGTTTTGAAAAGTGACTTTAAAGATAATTTATGGACTAATATAATATTTAAGAATAATGTTCATTTTTTAAATATGTTTTTATTTCATGTAGTTTGTTTTTAATTGTTATTTACATTCCCATTTACTAAAGAACTCAGTCTTATTAACAATAATAGCCTGTAACCTGCTGAAAACCTCTATAGATTGTCTAAATAAGTCATCTACGTTACAGATGCATTAGACAAATCATTTTTAATAGAAAGAAAACAATAATTGCACAGAAGAACCAACGTTTGATTTCTAACACTTTATTTGTTTTACTTCTTCAACTCCAGCATAAAAAGTTGTTATTTGGACAGTTAATGATGTCTGGTTGTCTGTCTGATGTGGAGGCTGGATGCTGGAGTTAATAGCTGGCCATTGTGCTGCTCAGCCACTCAATCTGCACACAGACCTGAAAATGGAAACATATTAGCCAGTTAGTTGCAGTGAAACTACACTGAGGAGGGTTAAAGTTATATTTTTAGTTGATACAGTGAAACATTACTTTGGAGTAGACACCAGGGTGGTTCTTCTCAGCACATCCGTAGCCCCAGGACACAACCCCCTGCAGCTCACCGTTACACACAACAGGACCACCAGAGTCACCCTGAGAGAGAGAATTATTATACTCACATTGTAGACCTTTGAAATGCTGTACTTAATTATGGCATGTCATGGCAATAAAGCAAATTTGAATTAGAATTAGAGAGGAGTTGATTCACACCTGGCAGGAGTCCTTGCCTCCCTCCAGGTATCCGGCGCAGAACATGGTGTTGTCAATCATGCCAGGGTAGGAATTGTCACAGTCCTCATCAGACAGGATGGGGATATCCAGACACTGCAGCTTGTTGCTGTCAGCAGCTGCAGCAAGAAAACAAAAGTGTGCAGTAGGGATGGATTGTAGGCAAATCCTTTTCAAATGTTCATTTAGACACAGTTTCAGACATCTAAGTTTGTCTGAAAAAATTGTTTTCTACTCACTGGAGCTCATGGTGTTGCCCCAGCCAGAGACTTTGCACATGGTGCCAGCCGCGGCACAGCTGGTGGGCAGAGCCACAGGCTGCACATACTGGTTGAGGGTCGCGGGGTTGCTCAGTTTGAGCAGCATGATGTCATTCTCAAGGGTGTAGCGGTTGTAGGACGGGTGTTGGATGATATGGGAAGCACTAATGAACTGCTCGCCGCCCTCAGTGACTCCGATGTGGTGCTCTCCCATACGCACCTCAATACGACTGAAAGAGATAGAAGATGGTAGAAGGTGGTAAAAGATGGACGCTTGGTTTTTATGTTTGCATTTTTATTCCCCCATCAGATGAATACATGAGGCCTAAAAATATCTAATGTTTGCTTACGACTTGTAGCAGTGAGCAGCAGACACAACCCAGTTCTCACTGACCAGGGAGCCACCACAGAAGTGGTACCCGGCATTCAGAGACACCTGATGGGGCTGGGAGTGGGGCTGGCACTCATATCCACCGACGATCTTGTCGTCCTCCGTGGCAACTGAAAACAGAAATAATTATTAGTTTGCTGCAGTATAGTAAATACACAAAAGTGCACTATGCATGAAAGGCAACCTACTCAAGAAGTACTGTATCACACTCACATACAGCTCCAATGAGCAGAATGAAGACCAGAGACCTCATGGCTGCAGTGTGTGATCCTGTTCACCTGAATCCCTGTTTAATGTCCACTCCGAGCTGCCTGATTGGTCCAACAATTGCCAATCAAAAGAAAAAACACAAAACTTGATAGTGAGGTACTGAACACCGGATGTAGGTGGGTCATTTCAGGTGACTGACCCACAAGTCAAGGAGTGACAGGCCTGTGATCCAATAATATTCAACCCAATATGGCTGAAACAGCTGGATTATTCACATAATGCCTTTACTCAAGGCCGAGTCACTCATTGGTACTAGAAGAGTCAGGTAAGATATAATCTTAATTTTATAATCTAAAAGAGTACATGAAACTTTACCTAAAACAAACCTAACATAATGACTGGCACAGAACGGGTCTATATCTTATAGTGAAATTATTCCATTCAGAGACTTAAATTTTCATGTTCAACTCAGGATAATTACTGTGCAGGCAAATAATACTGTAGACAATTGCATTTTTCTAATAATTGTTTGACACACTTTAATTGCTATGTCATTTAACAGTCTAAAGTTAATGACTGTTGTGCAGTTAAAAATACAATCGAAGCAGTTTCATTTAAGCACATGTATAAAATTGTATTAAATCCCACCGTTAACTAAGAAAATACTGTACGTGGGGGATTCTAAATGCTTCTAAACAGTGTGTGGATTTTGAGTCACCAGACTGTGATTTTTGAGGAATCGTGCACCTGTTCTTGTTAATCTTCCACTGATATCCATGATTCATGTGTATTTATCAGCTCCACTGAAACATCTAAAAAAAAATCAAATGTACCTCTGGTTGACTCAAACTTCACCAAGAGCAGATCTGCACTGTATTTCAACCCAGAAATCAGGGGAATTTATTGTGTGATTGTGCAGAGTTTTTGATTATTACTTAGTCGGTTATAATTCTTTGTGTTGATCTTCATTCTTCAGATTACTTTTTAGACAAAAAATAACTTAAAAAGTCAGTTGCTTGACAATGAAACTCAAACCCAATAATCACGTGCAATCCCATTTAAAGTTTATTCACTGATAGGTGTGCTTACTGGTGATTTCGTCCAGTAATTGTGCAATTAAGTGATTTTGTTTCTGGGTGCTGTTTGGCTCTTGTCACTTCACTTGTCACATCATTTGTTGAGGTGTTCTATCTAAAGACACGTGGGTTGGGTTTCCTGTGAAAGCTGCATTAAACAACTGAGGTTGTGAACCAGGCCATCTGCAGAGCTGAAACCATGTCTTTAGAGCACAAATCCATCCATGTCAAGGTTAACAATTACAAAATACATCCTGTGCTATTTTAGAAATAGTCACAGCATCATGTAAACTAGCTAATGCAGAGATAGAAAGAGAAATTGTAGTTTTTGTTCCCCAGATAAGTGCACTAATTTAAAAGGACATACAGCCATTATGCACTCACAGATCAATCAATCCATGTCATATGAATCATGCTCTTTCATAAAATGCACACATTTGCTATATTAAATTTTAAAATGCATGCTTGTTTCCTCAATGCATTTAACATGCTTCTTAAAATATTTACAAGTAATACATTTTCACCCATGCAGTATGTCAGTGCACACTACCCCACAACCAACAGAGTATTTGCTTTTCCAATAACCAGGATAATTTTTCCAGGATCCTGATTGGTCAAAAATAGCCTTGGGGGTGTGTTCAGCAGGGAACAAGGAGAGGAACCATTCCATATAAACCAGGACTCCAAGAGAAGTCTCTCACTGTCAGGATCACACAGCAACCATGAGGTCTCTGGTCTTCATTGCTCTGCTCATTGGAGCTGCTTGTAAGCATATGTCTTTCTGCTTGAAATCACTGAATAAAAAAGATGTTCACTTGGTTGCTGACCATTTCGCCTCCTGTATGTTGACAGTTGCCACAGAGAATGACAAGATTGTCAGAGGGTATGAGTGCAAGGCCCACTCCCAGCCCCATCAGGTGTCTCTGAACTCTGGCTACCACTTCTGTGGTGGCTCCCTGATCAACAAGAACTGGGTTGTGTCTGCTGCTCACTGCTACCAGCCATATGTCACTCCTTAATATCATAAAGTTTTGCATGCAGGAATTAATCTGCTTTAAACAGGCATCATGAAACTCAGCTGCCACTAATCTTCTTTCCTCTCCAGCTGGGTTCAGCTGCGTCTCGGAGAGCACAACATCAAGGTCACTGAGGGAACTGAGCAGTTCATCAACTCCTCCCGCGTCATCCACCACCCCAATTACAGCTCATACAACATCGACAATGACATCATGCTGATCAAGCTGAGTGAGCCCGCCACCCTCGACCAGTATGTGCAGCCTGTGGCTCTGCCCACCAAATGTGCCCCTGCTGGCACCATGTGCAAAGTCTCTGGCTGGGGCAACACCATGAGCTCCAATGAGTAACATCTACATTTCAACAGCCAGGAGTCACAGGATGTTTCAGGGCAACATTTGTTTTCATTTGTGTTATTTTAACCTTTTTCCACCCATACTTTGTTTTACACATTGTAGCTGCTGATAGGGACAAGCTGCAGTGCCTGGACATCCCCATCCTGTCTTTCAGCGATTGTAACAACTCCTACCCCGGTATGATCACCGATGCCACGTTCTGCGCTGGATACCTGGAGGGAGGCAAGGACTCTTGCCAGGTATGTCACAAGAGGACTCTGCAGGTCTTTGTCCTAGACCAGTGCATCTCAGTTGCAAATCTAGAATATTGGGGATTTTCTTCACATATAAACTTCATTCTTTGTATTGTTCTTATTCTCTCTGTTCTCAGGGTGACTCTGGTGGCCCCGTCGTGTGCAACGGTGAGCTGCAGGGTGTTGTGTCCTGGGGCTATGGATGTCCTGAGAAGAGCCACCCTGGTGTCTATGCCAAGGTACACCTAAATAATATAGCTATTTGAAACTGAAATTTCACGTTGTGCATGCCCATTTAAATTATATTCGCTGCTGGCTGGATGTGCTGACAAACTTTGTTCTGTCTCCATTCACAGGTCTGCATCTTCAGCGAATGGCTGGAGAGCACCATGGCCAGCTATTAAGTGATCCAAACAGTCCAAAAAAGTCCAGTTAAGCAGCTTAACACCAATTGCTGTTTATGTTCCATCTTATGTACTGGACAATATGACAAACAATTTAAAACAAATCAATTTGGGTGTACTTTATGCAAATTATATTTCAAAGAACAGATTTTACAGTGTAGTTCAGAAAAGGTGGCTCTTATTTTATCATCATTTAGTTTATGACTGACTTCCCAGGTCTATATTTCATCTGGTTTGAAATAACATAATAAGGTTTCCTAATATTGACTGATAGTTATAAATGTACATGGAATTCACTTAGCGTTAGCTGCTGCTTAAAGTTTTCCTTGCACTGTGTATTATGAATTACTGATAATTATCAGTTTACCCAACAACAATGACTTAAAAACAAAATTAATTCAGCAAGGTACTTTGATTATAAGACATTTATATCTTGAACAAGATACTTGATAAAGAAATGAAAAGAAAACAAGAGCATATGAAAATGGATGTCCTCCTCTGCATACTTTTGAATGACTAAACAAATGTAAATGCATTATTTATTTCCATGACATGATGTTCTCATGCCCCAAAGCTGATGTTGCTATCCATGCTCTAAAAAGCTGCAATGAAGTAGAAGGTATTAACATTTTATTTAGATTACAATGATGACGTTTGAATCAAAATTAGTGTTGGGTTCTTTATTTGCATGTTGGTGGCAAATGCTACTCCCATTGCAGCAACATGTTTCCAAATCAACCCTTCCAAAAAATTACATTTATATACTACTAAATGATTTGCCTAATACTAAATAACATTGCTCTTCTGGGGTCTTGTGTAAAACATAATATCCGCTATATTGTTGACATCCCTTCCACATTAGTATTTTACCCTCTTTGACAGTATTTGAATGGATTTATAATGCAGCTCAAAGGACCTGTAGACAGACTGCAGGTACTTCTGCATTACACAGTACTAGTCTCACATCTCATTAGAGGAAGGATGTCTGCTGTGGTTGTTGCCAATTAATAATTCAAATTCATTTCCTAGCATTTGAATTATGAATAAATTAATTATAAATTGCTATGCAAAATGATTTTTAAAAGGGACTTTAAATTTTACATGTAGTCATTCATTTACTAATCTGTCTTGCTGTCATATTCCATTTGATCATCTCATCTCTTCCTGCATCTTGTGTCACAGTGACAATGATGAAGAGGGATAATCCGCATTCCTGGACAGAGCAGCAGGTGCACTGCAATCCTCTGTCTGTGGAGAACAGATGGGAGATATTTCTGTGCAACTGTCCATCGATTGAGTTCAGGCTGCAAAAGTGCCAAACAAGACAAGTGGCATCACTTTGGCATAACTGACTGCCGATGGCTGATTTTCAACCAACAGCTTCAACTAACCTTTTATAGACAAGAAAACAAGGCAATTATGGCGAGCATGACATTTATTTTCTTGTTGAAAAGTAAAAGTAATTGCAGTGTTTTTGAGCATTATAATGTTTACCTGAATGGGGGGATAGTTAGATGATACTGTCAGGGTTAGCCATCTAGGCAGCAGGGGAAGGACCCAAATGCAGACAAAAAGCAGGCTGAGTGGTGCTGATCGATGATTTATTGAACAGAAAAAGAACTTACAAGTGGATCCAAGGGCCAGAAACGAAAGGCAAACAGTACAGTCAACACGAACACCAGGAACTCTGGGAACCAGGAAAACTAACACGCAGGGAGAGACAACCAATAATGAACTGACAAGAGAACAAAGGAAGGGCACCGGTATAAATAGGGACGTGGCTAATCAGGGAATCAGGGGCAGGTGAGTAATGGGGAGCAGGTGTGGATAATCAGAGACACGAGGGCAGGAACTGAACAGACAAGACAGGTAAGAATTTCAAAATAAAACAGGAAACACAGACACCTAACACACAGTCCATGGTAGATCATGACAGATACATCAAAAATATGTGACTTCAAGCTTGTGTTGCATCATTTTTTCTGCTAAGACTTATTTAATTCCCATTCTCATGAAGTACTGTTGAGTACCACATTTTTTTTAGAAACCTCACATAATAAATCCCTCAGCAAACTATCAAAAAAATGTCATATTCATTTCATTTCAGACTGGATATTGCTCTAAAAGTGTCAGGAATTGGGAGGTTCTTGGTTTGAATGTCCTGCTTGGACTGAACCATGATGATGACAGAGGATCAACTGGTGTGGTCGAACTATCCCAGAATACACATTTTAAAATATTCCACATTTTAGCAGTTAAGATCTTCCAGGCCCACTTTTCATGTTCATATCCAAAATCAAATTTTTAAGAAAATTGACTTTGACCTTTAAAACATGTTCATCATTTTAGGCTTTGTCAGAAAAAATATTGTCATGAGATCAAATGACTTTGCTGAAAAACATTGTGATGAAAAAAAAGAAAGAAGAGTGTGTCTTTTATCTTCAAGCACATGACCTTTGAACCACAAAATGTTTCTCTGCCACCAGAGTTTTTGTTAAAGAAAGGACTCACGACCAACTCCTTTTCAGATTCTTGCCGTCTACTGACACTGATAAATGGGCTGTTGCAACATCTGTGCCCTTCCTTTCCAGGTGCATAAAGCATTCTGCACTCAGGAGACAGAAAATCAAAATGAGGCCAGTGTATATGTACTCCAAGAAAACTAAAAGACTGACAAAACCTTATAAACACTATTCATGCAGCTTTCGAATGCTAAACACCAATGCTTTTCACTCTTTAACAGATAAAAGCAACAGTTTATGTGACTTCTTTTGATGGAAATCTTATGGAGTGATTGTTTGGTGATATGGGTCACAATATGTTGGATTTGCTCACAAGCTGATGCAATTTTGTGAATTTTTACAGTGCACTGACATTAGTCAACAAAAATGAACACACTGATGCATCACAAAATGATAGATTTTATTGATTACTGCCCAGACTGAACACATCTCACATCTCTTTTTCTCTCTCTTTCCCACTGTTTCTCCTTATGGCTCTCTCCCAGCCGCTCTCCCTCTGCTTTTCTTTCTGATACAACCCGCCACCACCTCCTGTCTCTGTCTCCATCAATTTCAATCTTTCTCTGGTTTCCCCTCTCTCATGTAGTCCTGTGATGGGAGATCACAGCCTAGCTGTATCTGGAGAGAGTATCGTTGATCCAGGGCAGCAGAGAGCAGACTTTGGTGTAAACGCCCGGGTAGTTAGGCTGAGCACAGCCCTGGCCCCAAGAGACAATACCCTGCAGCTCCCCGTTGCACACCAGAGGACCACCAGAATCACCCTGAGCAGGTAAGAGGAAAAGGAGAAGAGTTTATTTCTTCCATCATCTCATCCCATTAAATGTTTTTATTTTATTTTACAAATGTTACATTTTACATGACAGACCACCAAGCCTCATTTTATTTGCTCTGTAATTGTGTGGAAAATACCTGACAAGAATCCTTGCCTCCCTCCAGGTATCCGGCACACACCATGCGGTCAGTGATCATGCCAGGATAGGAACTGTCACATTCCTTGTTAGACAGAATAGGGACTTCCACACACTGAAGGTAAAACGGGTTGAACACTGCAGACAAGAGCCCGAAAGAAAGATAAAGAAACATCACCAGGATCAGACCTTTTTGGCTCTCTCCAAAATGTCAACTTGTATGGTGCTAAGAAACAACAGCCATTTGGTTTTAACTTACTTATCATAATTGACTGTTCGCTAAACCCCACCCTCAAATAGCGATTGTCCAATCATAACTTAACTATAACCATAACTAGGTATGACAAGCCTGACAAGGATTTTTCCACATGTTGGAAAGTGTGCATAGGACTGTAGTAAGGGCAATACTCTGTATCTAAAGAGTTTGGAGGGTGGTGTCTTTTTTAATCACCTTTCCAAAACCAAAAACACAAGCGCAAAGGTATAAGGAATGGACTGAATAGTGTTATGTTGACTAAACTCCTCCTCCTCATCCTCAAACCCTGTTCTCTTGTAATAGTGAAGCATACTGTTATTAAAATTAGATTTAAAGTATAAATCAAACCACTGTGTTGCTTGTATGTTTTTAAATGTTTCTAAGTATGTTTTTCTAACCATCCCAGGGTCATGTTAGAACACATTACATTTAATTACATTTTTATTTACAATACTTTACTATGATAATAGGGCTAATCAGCTCTACCATACAATACACAAACAACACTGCTCTAACCCTAACCCTCCTTTAGTATTCTATACAGTATGTAGCCATCAAGTGCATATTTAAGACCCTTTTACTGGTTTCACTTTTTTCTTAAAGGAACTAGCTGAAAATATTAAAAACTCAGATGTTTTCAAGCAATTCAGAGAGTGGTTAGCATTAGCTTAGCTACAGCTGATAAAATGTGCTAGCGACAGTCGTCATTTTAGCAGATCCACGGTTGTCGGCCAGAAATGGAGATACCTGTTTGTTTGTCTTGTGTGTGAAAAGATTATTATTTTAAAAATTACTAAAGAAGTGGTGGTGGTGAGTGGTGAATCTGTCACCATTATCACTGTAAATGACATCACCTGCCAGGTGAGAACGGAAAACTTGACAGGCATAGCAACAGTAACTAAGGGGGACGGGGCTTAGTGGACAGTCATTCAGTCAAATGGAGTAGCCTACTGGTTTTTAAAGGTTTTTTTTAGAAATCTGGTTGGGAAAAGGTGTCAGCCATGAAACAAATGTGACCTTTCAAATTAAGTTAAATATTGGGAATCGTCAAAGATGGAGGTTTTCATATGAACGCACATGGACTAATCATTTGGCAGAACGTAAGAGAAATGTATTCAAGCTAATTTTCAAGCTTTCTTTTCAAAGAATAGAATGAATGAAATCCTGTATTTTCATGTCTTGCATTCATGATTTCTACTAAACATTATATATAGTGTTTGCACTCTTAAAAATATATGTCTAATAGTTTTTACAGGGTTTCCTCTTCTCCTTCTTATCTTTTCACATCTTGTCTCATGATTAATTAGTAGTCAGCCTAAATAATAGCCACAGTCTTTAAATATATGACATCTGCTGTCTACAATAGCTCCTCTACTCTTCCTGCTGGTTAATGTTTTATATAATAAAGGTTTTATAATTTTTGTGATAGTAGGCAAGGTGGTTTGTGTTCCAGGTGAGGTGGTCCACTTCTACCAAAACACAGTGGGAAACTCCATTTTAGCACATGACAGCAGTCAAGAAATTAATGCATATCATGACTTAGTGGTTTATTAAGGGCTTTGTTAAAATGTATTAAAATCTACGGAAGGCCATGAGTGTAATAACTGGTTATGTTTTCTTTCTTCAGGTGATCTCAACAAAAACACGAACAGGATGACAACAGAACAGAATATTCTGTTATCATGAGCAAAATGTTTTAATGACTTTTAATGTCAACATCAGGTGCACCTCACCTTGATCGGTGTAGATGTTCCCCCATCCGGACACCGTGCACATGTCCCCAGGTGTGGGGCAGGCTTTGGGCAAGGCGACAGGCTTGACGTACTGGTTCACAGTGACGGGGTGTGCCAGCTTCATCAGCATGATGTCGTAGTCCAGGGTCTGGTAGTCATAACTCTGATGCCAGTAGATGGCATCCACTGACATGTACTGCTCCGTGCCCTCGTTCATCCAGATATGATTGTCACCCAAGATGGCAATCTGTGAATAGGGGCTGAAATAGAGACAAAGAACAAAATGATCACAATTCTCTTAAACATACAGTTCATACAGAAATCTTTGAATACATGAATGTAATACAAACTTTTGCCAGCAGTGGGCAGCAGAGATGATCCACTGGTCATTGATGAGGGAGCCACCGCAGAAGTGGTAGCCGATATTGAGAGACACCTGCCAGGGTTGAGAGTGGGCTTCACACTGGTAGCCACCCACAATCCTGTCATCTGTAGGGGCTGCAGCTGTGGTGTAAAGAAAATACAAAATTTTTCACATTTATCAACATTGCAGTTCTTTTGTACCCTAAAACTGTTGAACATACTGCAAATGTGCTTTACCTGCAGCACCCAGGAGTGCGAGGACAATCAGACCAATCATCTTGTGGCTGACTCAAGCCTTCATATGACCAGACTGGACGAGAATAAACTGTCACTCACTGCATTTATACCTAAACTCCTATGTGTCTTTCCGTGCACCCCCTCCCCCTCCACACCTCCACCCAATTCTACCCACCCACCTCCGAAACTCTGTCCACTCCTCCCGGCCCAATCCCTGCCCTGAAAAATAACCTTATCTTCTTATGTGCCACGTTCATCCTTTCAGTTAATAAGTGAGCCACATCTTACATATTTTTGGCCTTGGAGAGTGTTCTGTGCACTCCATTTTTGACAGATCATTTTGTAGATTTTCTGCAACTATCACCTAAATAAATATATCTATTCTTTTTATGGTTGACACATGTGTAACTCCCTTTGTAGCATATGCCAAAATGAATTATTGTAACCAGCCATGATGGCTGAATACAATAGAATGATTTAATCTGCACTCATTAGAGCTCAAAGGCCATTGATTGCTGTCTGACACAGAAAAAGCAAAACAGCATACAACTCGCTGTTTTAGTTTTCTGCTTCTGAGACAATGATGATTTCTTATTCTTTATTCAAGGGCAACCAAAATCAGAGCCGTAAAACAGCACATTTATTTATTGGATTTTTTGCTTTAACCAAAACTAGGATTCATAAAATGTCTGTAATAGGAATCTCTTGGTTAAAAACAACAATTATTGCTGTAATTTTCTCTCCCCCCCCCCTTTTTTTCATATTGGCCCAAGCCTAAAAGACAGTTGTATAGCTGTTTTCACATTTTTGTATATTGTAGCTTGCCAACAATGAGTGACCCATGAGAGAACCATAAACAGGTGTTAAATGTGTGGAGACCTTGGTCCACATTTGCAAATGAGCTGCACAGATGACATAACCACAGGGGGTGTGCTACGATGGGGCAGAAGTGAGCAAACATGAAAATAGGAACATGATAAGAGGGTGCATTTGAGTTGACACTTAGGGGCAAGAGGTAAGAACAGAGTGTGAGGACACAGATGGGGTCAACAGGAAGAGGGAAGGGGGCAGGCTGGGCACAGCGGGGCTGGGATATAAATATGAGCCAGGGTGTGTCCAGGTGTCTTCTGATCATTCACCTGACACCATGAGACTGCTGGCTCTGCTGCTGATGGTCGGAGCTGCTGGTAAAGACAGACATACACACATGCACAGGGATACATACACATACATACATTCTTAAACATATGAGAGCAAACACACACACACACACACACACATGCAGCCATATATGTGTACAGTAATGTTTGCGATTTCAAAAACATGATAGAAAGTTGCGGTTGAAGATAACTTTGACAGACAAATTTTACTCTTTCTGTTACCCTCTACCTCTTTCTATGTGTGTTTGTGTGACAGCGGCAGTTCCCCACGAAGATGGCAGGATCATTGGCGGGCAGGAGTGTGAGCCTCACTCTCGTCCATACATGGCCTCCCTCAACTATGGATACCACTTCTGTGGTGGGGTGCTCATCAACAGTCAGTGGGTGCTCTCTGTTGCCCACTGTTGGTACAAGTAAGTATGCACTGATGGAGGAAAGACTGCTTTCAGATATTATATGCATTATCCTCTCTTGTTGCCTAAGTTGTTTTTATTTACCACTTGCTTGATATTTATGCATTTTTTTCCCTTTGAGATAAAAATAAATACAAAAAAACATCTGTAGGTAGAAGGCTAATGCTTTTCAATCTAGGACCATATGTGGAGGACACCTATTAAATCTAAAAATAAAAGCATCGCAGTCTTTGCAAAATAGAGAAAAGATTCATTTAGAATTATACGTGATAAAATACTGGAAGCTTTTTCTGCGTCCACATTTTTCTGTTATATTTCACCTTCTCTCTCAGTCCCTATGCCATGCAGATCATGCTGGGAGAACACGATGTGCGAGTGTTTGAGGGTACAGAGCAGCTCATGAAGACCCAAAACATCATCTGGCACCCTAGGTGAGTGAAAAAACATGAACCACCCCGTCCGAGAATCTTATTCCCTTTGCACGGTTTCATGATCATCTGATTTGTTCATTCAGTGCAGAGAAACAGATGAAGTCTAAAGCTTCTTTTATATTTCTCTGTGTGCAGTTATGACTACCAGACTCTGGATTATGACATCATGCTGATCAAGCTCTTCCACCCAGTGGAGGTGACCAAGGCAGTCGCTCCCATCCCATTGCCCACAGGGTGCCCAATGGGGGGGCTCCCCTGCTCTGTGTCTGGCTGGGGTAACACCGCCATGGATGGCGAGGGTGGGTTGATAATAGTGATTTAAATTGTACAGCTAAAGTGCATAAAGGACAACATGTTTAATGGCATTATGTGTAGAATTTGTAGTGTAGAATGTGATAGATTTTAGCTTCTTTTAAATTACTCTGATGGCAAATCTTTGTGAGACATGAGACAATCCAGGTGAAACTGGTGTAGTCAATATGTTGCTTTCAAATCATTCACTTCAGAGTCCGCAGGTCCAAGCTGGGCAGCGAGAGGGAGGCCGTAGCAGCATGCATTCCTGTGTTTGCAAGTGTTTTTTCATGTAGGCTTCCACTGGGGGTCAGAGATGGTCATTTTCATTTTTATCTACAGATAGCATCTTTAAAGGATAAGTGTGGTGAGATTCTATATTTTTCTCACTCTCAACAAATCCCATGAAAAGCTCAAAACCAGCTGTGACTTGATCCTACACATAGGTATTGTCTGTGTAGCCAAAGTCTGATATAGCTTTTTCCTCTGTGTCATAGACCTCCAAAAACTGTTGGAGACATCATTGAGCCACACCGTTGTACTGGGTGATGTTCTTTCATTACAATGAACATGGGCACTGTAGCTTATCCTGTAGCTGACCCTATGTACACCGTCCTGCTGTGTACATGGGGGCACCAAATGTATATTAATCTGCGGCTGAAAATAGTCTCCAACAAATGCACAATTTACTCCTGTTTGAGTTACTTTTGCAAAAAAAAAAAAAAGTGTCCAGCTGTTTTAGGAAATTATTTACCCTTTTTAAGAAAATGAAAGTATATAAATGGGCTTGGGGCACATTATTGGTTTTGTTTATTTAATGTTGACAGTTACAAAAATACAGAATATCGCCAGACTTATCCTATATAATGATTTATCTACTCACTAAAGATGTCTCAGAGATTTCTATGACCATCTCTGTTATGCCTGTTACAGTCTACATGCCCACCCGTCTGCAGTGTTTGGACGTGCCCATAGTGAATGACCGGGACTGTGAGAACGCCTATCCTGGCATGATCACACGCAGGATGGTGTGTGCCGGATACATGGATGGAGGCAGAGATGCATGCAATGTGAGTTTTACAGTAAATGCTTCCAACGACTAACTGGACAGCTCTGTATGCGTGGAAGAATGAATCACTGCCTACCTGCTCACACTCACTCCCTCTGTGTTTTGTCAGGGTGACTCTGGCAGCCCTCTGGTGTGTGACGGAGAAGTCCAGGGCCTGGTGTCATGGGGTCAGGGATGTGCCCTGCCTAACTACCCCGGAGTCTACGTGAAAGTGTGCGAGTTCCTCTACTGGATTCAAGACACCATGGCAGCCAACCCCTGAAGAAATTACCCATTTTCACTTTATTTTTCTCCACTTCTCCCACTTGTTCGCCTCCATTCTCTGCCCTACGTTACCACTCCCTTCTACTTTCTTTTACAGCCCTAACTTTTATTTTTGTCTTTTTCTGGTGCCTTGTCTCATTTAGAGTTTCCCCCCTCATATATCCAGACTCAACACACATGTTCCAGAACACAGAAAAAATAAATAAAACCAACACAGGTATATATTCACTTCTCATTTGTCTGTTCATATTTTTATGTCTACAATGAGAGAAAAACAAAACACTAAATGAAACTACTTAGAAGCTCAAGTATGTGTCAGTTACATGTTTATTTGTTTGATTTTAGTACGATATAAAACTGTTTGATGGAGTGATATAGAGGCCTTTATTTAGTCACATAACTTATTTACATGAACAAACGTGTGGTATGGGTTAAATGACGAGGTAGCATATTTCTATTGTTTCATATATTCACCCTAGATATGTGGTTGCCCCCCTTGTCCATCTAATTACATTTTCAAATATCAAGCCTTTCATTAATTTCTATTATTTCATGGAGGCTCATAAAACGCTTTAATTATAGAGAAGAAGGTGTGCAAGACTATATTTAGGAATCAGTACTGAACCTGCTGTGGAGATAATGGCAGTGTGATTATTGAACAGTAGGAGGCCTCACTGAGCAATTTCCCTGTCAGTCCCACCCACTCATCTCAACTTCAGCAGTGCAGCAGACACGCGGTCGGTCATTTATAGTTAGACATGACACCAAAAACTATTTTTACATTCACTGAAGGCTGATTTCTGGAATGAAGATATTTTAGTCGCCAAGTATTTCCCACTTTATTTAAGGAGTCCTTAGATGGCAGAGGCTGCTTTTCTGTCAGGACGACATTGTTCTCATCATCTCTCCCAGGCCACATTTGTCTCTTCCGAGCCCTGCTCTCCTCTCCTCCCTCTCCTTATGTCTCTGTTTGACTGGGCTGGAGGGTCCGAGCCATGCTGCTCCACCTACACACAAGCACAAAAATAGGTCATACTAAAATGTACAATTCATATGAAAAGTGTAAAAGTCTAAGGAGATATAAGATACATAATCATGTTGTGAAATACTCGTTTAATTTTAAAATTAGATATATCATCTTTTTAGATGAAAGAATGAGACTAGTATTAGATTATGGGCTACCAATTAAGTTTTAACTTTACTGGAGAGCAGACATAAGGCTGAATGCTTACATAAGTAGTTCTCAAACTGGAGAGTGTGCCTTGGCAGGGTGGCCATGACCAGAGGGGGGAAAAAATTTGAGTAAAACTAAAGTTGAATAGACTTTTCTCACAGCAAACATTTTGACCTCTCAAACAAATGTGTCACTAATAACATTATTAATTGCTGCATCGCATTGCAATAATTGCTGGAACTTAGCCATCGTTAATGTTATTAGTTCCACTTGTGATTTTCTGCATTTGGGAACAATAAAATAACAAGATGCTAGCAAGGCTAACAGGATTCAGGTTAGCAAGACTCATTCAAAAAGCATAACAACATGTAAAGCACAAGGCAGTCTGGCCAGACTTTTGAGAGGAAAAGAAAAGAAAAACACGTACTCAAGAAGTGCTCGTTAAGCTAACACATCAGTCAAATCCAAGATATGAAGAAGCCTGTCAGTGTAGCATTAGAGTCTTGTGTCTTTTGTGAGTAAAAAAAAGTTTAACTCACATTTTTAATTTGCATGAGAAACATTCACGAAAAGAAACATGCAGTTCATAGTCTTGATAATGTTATTTAAATAATAATTTCACTGGGCTCCTTTTGTTTCTAGTATTCCCAGTATTGATACCTGTTGATACAAATGCTATTTTATAATTTATGCATGTGGGGAGGCTTGAAATGTTTTTATTGGTTTCCAAAGGGAGACAAGACAGAAACAGTTTGGGAACCACTGGCTTACAACATTGTAAAATTTTTAGGATAAGATCCTCCATAGCGTAGAATGATCTCACTTCTATTTGGTTTACACTGTATGTGCACAGTTCAGGATACGAGCTTATAACATGCCATAACTTACTGTTGCTACCCATCTGAGAGGAAGCTTCTGTGAGGAATTCAGCACTGTTTAAAACATAAAATGGAAATACAGGTGAATTAGCTGCTGAGCAAGAACAACTGAATCAAGGTTCGGGTGAAAAATACTGGTTTATTAAAGTAAGTCTCAATGGAGTCAGCTGTCATTCACCTGTGGGAGAGTGGGTACGGCTGAGACAGTCTCAACCCACCAGAGTTCTCCTCGTCACTGCTGTTTGACTCCTCTCCCTGACACCTAAATTGAAAGAACACAACTTATTTTATGTTCCCATGTTATGTTTAAAAAAAAACAAAAAACTGTTATAGTATATATGTATAGATCTTCTTGTCCCATGTATATATGCGACTAGCAACCGCATCAATAGAAGCTAATGGAAATCTTCTTATCAATAAACAATAAACAGAGGATCCTAATCAAATTAGGAAATTAAACGACCATCATCAATCACCTACAGTAATAAATAATAACAGCAACACTGTTGCTCTGTAACTCTGCCTTATAGCTAAATTTTCTAGATGCTAACTAAAATATTTTTAGTAATTCTAATAATCTTTATATATGTGTTTAGGTACAGTAGCTGTTAAGAATAACATACAGAATATTTTCTTATAATAATAAAAAATATATATATAGGATAACACAGTCCACAGTTAAATGCCTGATTACTGTGTTATAAATAATAATAGATTATAACACAAACAATTAGCAAAATCAGTTAATTAATATGGCATGCTGAGTGTTTGCACAGTTGATCCATATATTTAAAGTCATCTAATGTGTTCCCAGCATTATGCCAAATACATGTTAAAGGTTACAGTAACTTGGTGGAAAGGTCTTTTCTTGGTTCCCTTATAGAAAATTGGAACTGATTGTACCAAGAGACTATAAATATAGCTGCAATATCAAGATCCTCATCTCAGTAGCAGATGTCGTCACTCTGTAGAGCTTTAGCAGCATGCTCTTGACAGCAGACTCTTGAAGGTTTCTAGTATACATGTAGACAACAACAGCATTGTTCCCCTTTACTGCTCTGTTTTAAATAGTGTCTCACCTGTTTATGTTTGTGTGTTGTTTGTGTCTTCTGCGCGCTTCAGCCTGCTGAAGAGAGGAAAGATGTTACAAAGATTGTGCTGGCATCAGCTACTACACATGTTCACACTAACGTTGATGAGTCTCAGAGGAGAACATTCCTCCGAGTTTAGTGTCTGTAAATTAACACATCACACCAACAATATGCAAATAGCTTGAGTATCAGTGGGAACTTACAGAACGGGAGTGGGAGTGTTTGGCCGTCGTCTTGCTTTCTGATGTCTGGGATTGGCTGGAGAGAGATGGACAAGGTGGGGCTGTGCTATTTTTAGGGGGCAGAGGTGGAGCACTGATGCGGGAGCTGGGAACCTGGTAATCCAAACTTGAGAACTGTTGACATAAAATGTAGGCAGTCAGTGGGGATTTTTTTTTTCTCATTTGTTCTTCATTGTCAATCATTACTTTAAAGTTACAGAAGGAGACTATGAGGATGAGGATACATGTTGCAAATGAGGTGCCCAAATTTTAAGATCTAGTTATAGATATAGTGCAGACAGGCCGGCACTGTCATTGGCTAGCGTGGCTAAAAGTATAAAAAACAAATGGGCATATACAGAGAAATGTATTCACACACCTTCCTCATGGCAGCCATTTCCTTTACCATCAGTTCAATGTCCTCATGGTCCTCCTCCTCTGCGTCGTCCTCACCCTCACCCTCCTCCCACTGACCGCTGCCTGGCAGGTAGGGCTCGATGAGGATGGACTCTGTTCCTCTGATGTCGCAGCGACAGTATGGGCACGTGTGGCCAGCTGACTTCTGCTAGATAATTATCGGTGACAGGTCATGGACAGAGTAATGGAAACACTAAATGAATGTAAAGACCCATTGTCACTCATTGTCTTGAGAGCAGCTTCATTTCTCCTGAACTGCATGTAGTGGAATATGTTGAACTTGTCTTCAAAGAAAAAAGATTTTTCGAAAGATGAAGGTGGTGGAAAATACCACATTCAACAGGCACAGTAGATTGCGGGTTTCCACAAATGTAAACCAGATGAAGATAAAGGGGAATCGTAACATTTGACTTTTTCTTTCATTGCTCTGTGACCACTGATCCTCTTTGCAGATGCAGTCTTTGCAGTCCTTGTTGAGATGATTTTTCAGATTGCTCTCCTTATCTAAATTTGCAGTTTGCCTGACTGATTTGGCCGATTTCAACTCTTACTTGCCCACGCCACTTTGAAAATCATGTAATTAAACTTTTATTTAAGCAGATGCATCCTGTTATTTGGTTTTCAGCTGCAAATGAGTGCAGGTACCTTTGTTACTTCAGCGTTTAACTGGCTGTTATTTTCTTTACACTCACCAAGGTCATTGTATTGTACTGTATTGTAAACTTACTGTTGATGAGGAAGTTTGTTTGACCACAATATAGACTAACTTACAACTTTTCCATTGTGGTCTGACGTCCGCGAAGCATATCTAATTTTCTTTTCCTGTCTGTCTCTCCTTCTCACTCTCTTTCACACACACTTTTTTTAAAGTGTATGTGACCAATACATTCTGAGGAGGATGTGAGCCTGAGCTCACACAGGAAGTCCTCAGCCAAATGTCAGGACTTGCTGTTATGCACCTTTGCAATGACACCTCCTGAACAGAACTACTGAAAGAAACTGGCTGAAAGAAATAGAAGTAGAGCATGAAGCTGTACTTTGCCAGCAGCAGCTTTAGTTCTGATTGGATGTCTTTAACATCACTCTGTGATTAAAAGAGGAAGTAGGAAGTCGGGGCTGCCCCGTTGCACACAGGGCATGCTGTCCACATGACGACTAAATTTACAGACAGACTTTTGGGATTTGTGTGCCATCTAAGTGGTCAAATGTAATTGAAAATCCACTGTATGATATTCTGTGTATCTTTCTCTGACATTTATATAGATGTGATCAGGTGAAAAGTCCCATTGTGTTCCCCATCTACAATTTTACAGTTGTCAGTTTACATACTGACGACATCTGTCATTGATATTGATGGTTCATTTCACAGCCCTTTTCTTTTTGAACCATTGAACCAAGCTTCACACTTGTCTCTCCAGTAAGTTATCAAACTATTTGCTCATGCAAAGAAAAGGTTTAAGTGTGAAGTCGACAGCTCTTTTTGTGGCCTGAGGGAAATGGAGAGTTGATTGCAAAGTGACCTATTTCACAAGCACAGGTATACTGAATACTTCTTAAGATGTTGTGTTGTTTCAACAAGGCTGACTGATGTAATGTGACTTCACAATAAAAGCTGAAGTGGGATCTAAAACTGCTCTAATGTCCTTACAGTACAAAGGCAGTGTAATAGTTCCACATTCACTTTGAATAGGAATATCTGGGTATAGAAACATGGAAATAATAGAAATAGATGGCATGGAAGTTACTTTATGGACTTAGCCTTAGTTCATAGTATTTTTAAAGCAAGCCTGTTTTTTTAAATGAGGAAAGTTTTGCACAACTAAAATAATTATTCATTTCAATGAAATGTTGTACATGGAGATAACTGAGAAAGTTTCTTGGTTTAAAATTAATAAATCAGCCATGACATTGCTTTGTGAGGGTTATTTTATAGCATGCGAATAACACTCACATGCTTTGTTGAACATGGAGCATATTTTTGACATCAACCCCAAACCACATTCAAATAACCAGCATTGTTACAGTATGGTGGGGCTATAACCAACAACCAAATCATAGGAGCGCTGGTTTTCAGGTTGGCCAACAAAAATAAATCTAGTTTAGTCAACCCAGACTGTTTCACTCTACTGAACAAACACCAACTGTTACGATAACAATCTGTCTCGGTCATATTGAACACGGGTGTGTTTTGAAATAAAGGTGGATATACTGTACAGTAGGCAACAATGAGTAAGTAGATGGAGGTTTATACCTGCCAGCCTCTGAGGCAGGGTTGGCACAGGAGATGCCCACAAGGCTGTATACGAGTGTCCTTATCCCTCTCTGCACAGATCTTACACAGCTGGAAGGTGCTGCCGATCTCACAGTAAAGCTCATACTGCTCCTGTTGGGTGTTTCAGTGGCGGTGTTGGTGTTGGTGGGTACACAGAGAGACAAGACAGAAAACGATAAGAGAACATCTCAGGACATGATTTGCCTTGGTAAAGCTTTAGGATGCTGTTGGCAGTTTGATAAATTGATAAAGAGGTATAAAGTGCATCCGTGTACTTCTGTAACTTTGACTTTGCCCCTCTGGGCCGGTTCACATAAGCTCGTCAGGTCGGGGTTCACATCACGGCCATCTGGGTACAGGTAGCTGTAGGCACAGAAACACACAGCACTTAGAGAAAAGACACAAACAAAGAAACAATAAATCAGAGGCCTGTGTGTGTTTGTCCTAACCAGCCTTCTTTGAAGCCCTGAATGAGTGCCTGGTAGAGAGGTGTATTCTGAGGGATGGTCTGGACGATGCTACCTTCAGCGGTCACATGGCCAATAGCCCACTGGCCCATTCTTGTGCAGCTCAAACGAAAGATATAGCTTGGAGGGAAAGAGATCCGTGTAAATTACACTTGTTACGACACAGAAAATCAAAGATATATCAAATTCAGAGACATTTTATACATTAAAGTTCACAGATAAGTCACTTGAGCATTATTTTGCGTTGGGGTGTCAATGAGTCTCTTGCAAATACAGCTGCTTAGGTCTGTGTTTGTTTCTATATTTTCTGTATTAGTGCAATTAATTCCAATAAAATTCCTTTCATTCTTAAAACAGCTCCAATATTGATGCTGCAGTATACGTGCGCTCACTGCATGACACTTTAGGCCGTCCTTTCATTTAGCTGTACTAACATAACAAGAACAAAATCTCTTGAATACGAGATGGAAAGCTGGAAACCTTGAGTTTGACGCGCTATAAAAAATATGCCAAAAACTCAAGAGGAAAAGAAACACAAGGTACTTCGAAATAGATTAAAAAGTAATAAATTTTTAACTTTTCATAATACTTAAAGTTGTTGGAGTGCTGTGGTCCAATGTTGCTTCAAGGACCTAATTTCTTGAAACTGCCAGATTTGATGTAACTCAAGTACTCAACAACATCTTCAGTGCTAGTTTGAGTTTTGAGATATGTGTGACATAAATCAGCTTTGCTTTTCTGAGAAGTGCATCAGTCAGAGTTTGTTGCTGTGCTTGTCCTCACCTCCCAGGTCTATGCAGGTAGTGTTCCAGACGAGCTACAACCTGGTCATAGGTGAGGAAGGCCATGTAGCCTGAATGAGTCACTGCTAGCTGGTTCCAGTTCCTTATGAGTGTCCTCCAGGGCTAAAATGAGAGGAGGGCAGAGGAGAGGAGACTCAGGAAGTGGGCTCATGTTCATCATGTTTCATATTTCACATTTTGGGAAATACGCTTATTTGCTGTCTTACCAAGAGTTGCTGTAGACGAGGAGATACCTCTTTCATGTCAGTATGCTAAATATGAAGCTACAGCCAGCAGACAGTTAGCTTAGCTTAGCTTAGCATAAAGACTGGAAACAGGGGGAAACAGCTATCCTGGCTCTGTCTAAAGGTAGCAAAATCCACCTACCAGCACCTCCTAAGCTTACAAATTAACACATTATATCTTGTTTGATTAAAATCGTACAAAAACTGAATTGTGAAAACGACAGGTTATTGTTATATTGGAGATTATGTGCTGGACTATTTATTGGCTGGGCACAGTGACTTCCTGGAGTCTTGTCATCACCGTGAGGTTGCCAGGCAACCAGTGGAAATTCCAGGAAATCACCGTGCTCAGTCAAGAAATAATCCGGCACATAACGCCCCGTAAAACCACAACATGTTGCTTTTACACTTAGGTTAGTGACAGAGTCAGGATAGCTTCATATTTAGTGCACAGATATGAGAGAGATAAGACATCCATCTTCTCATCTAACTCTTGGCAAGAAAGCGAATGAGCATATTTACCAAAATGTCAAACTAATTCCTTTAAGTAATCAGTTCATTACCTTTGTTCGGAAAATTTCCCTTTACCTGAAACAGTCTAGTGAAGATGTCAAACTCAAACACAGAGATGTGGTCATTACAGGTGAGATCTATAGTTGACTTCAGAGCCATGGACTCCATCCCATCCTCAAATGCATGTACACTCTGCAGCTGCTCTTTAAAACTGTTCCACTGGACTATACACCTGTCAGAACACATTATTATCATGTAGCGAATGTGGACACACATAAAAACGCACCAACTAAATTAAAACAATGTCACAAAATACTCTCGCAGTATGAAAATTTCCTACACTCACTTGTTGCCAAACGAACGCCTCCAAAACTCCTGAGCCTCTGTCTTAGTCACCCTGTAGGTGTCACCCTGAAAACATCCCCCTTGAAACATGGCCTTCAGCTCCCAGAGCATGTGACTGAACAGCAAGGACAGTTTGGTCAAGTTCCTCCTGAGAATGAAAAACACAGCAAACTTTCAGTTGTGTTTGCAGATAAACAGGTATACTTTGCGCTAATGTCAATGTTTTCTGGCCCCATAGTGTAGAAAAAATATACAAAAATACACAAGGGGAGTGAAAGTTTGCTTGTGATAACAGTTTGTGCCCTCATACAAATATATAAAACCATCTTATGAGCCAATAACTGATAACCCTCATCCTTATAATATTCGTAAAGCTCAAAGACCTGGAACATTTTTTGCAGAAAAAAATATAAATCTTTAATCTTTATTATTTCATATCATGTTTATCATTGGAGCTTCTGCATCCTACTTGTGTGACTATTTAAAATGTGTTTTCTTGAGGTTTTTATGTAGTTACATAAAGTAACACTAGCTTAGAGTTAAAACTCCAACTGTTTGTGTAGGTGAGTGATATCATGGGTGTCAAACAAGGCAAGCATGTTCAGCCTTGACAACTGTGGTAAACACTGGGGGTTGGCTATAAATAGATTGCGTAGAAAAAAAAAAAAAAGATAAAATCAAATTCTACAACCACCTTTTTTGGGGAAACATAGCTCTAACTGTTGTACATTTGATACTCTGCTGCTATGTTTCAGTTGAAACAAGCACTGCTGAAGCACTTCTGATACTTTCCATAGATACACACACACACACACACACAAATACACACAACAGGTAGTCCAGCTAGCAAACAGGATGCTCTCTGCTGCATGCTTGTCTGTAAATACCACAAAATGTTCCAGTGGCCAGTTTGTCACTTCGGGCCAGTCTTAACCAGTATTTACTCTCTTTCTAGGCTGTTCCGGGGTCATTTATACAATCAGTTTTTATTTTTTTGACAATTGCTTTTAAACATTTCTCAACTCTTGAGTTTACTTTTTAAAATACTCCTTAAACACATCTCTCTTCCAACTTGCAGCTTGGTGCAACAGGTAATCTGGCACCCCAAATGGATTAAAACACATTTAAATACATACATACATTTAAAATCTATTGATATGCATATAGTTTATATAGCTTCAGAGGTTTAATTACTGGACACAACATGTTCCCTACTTCACTGAAAAGCCCATTCTGCTCTGTGAAGGTCAAACATTCAAGTGAAGTAACAATACACAAAATACATGTTTGGGTGGAGGAGGACTTTTTTACATAAACTTCACAGCTTCAAACGTACTCCACTATGTTACATTAATTAATCAGAAATACATAAAAAAATAGTGCAATGTGCTTTAATGTACTGTATATTTTGCCATTTTTAATTCTGACTAATTTTAAATGCACAAACTACAGTAATGCCACTGTTATAATACAAATGCAGTTAAAATTAGTATATCTACAGATACTGATACCTGAATGCAGTATCAATATAACAATGCCAGTCAATCATATCTATTGAATTTGGCAACATGTTCTCCATAATCATTACACCATATCTCCTCTTTTGCAAGACATTTTTTGATGCATCTCTGGAAATCTTATGCAGATCTGTCCAGTGTGTGTGAGTGGTGGTCATAGACTTTCCACTTCAATGAGGAAAAGGAAACCTTTATGGTGTTGAGCAGGGGAGAGTGAGGTAGGCGGAAATGTGTAAGCCACATCTCTCACTCTGGCTGGCTCTCATGTACATAAAAATATCATGAAAAAGATAGAAAGGTGGCGGTGAAATTTACAGTACACACACCAGTGCAAATGTTATTTTTGGACAAATGGCTGAGATATTGTATGCAGTAGTGATGCCGGACAATGCAGTGCATTACAGTGATAATTTGTCTGGTTAATTGTCATTTACTGTAATTGTGTCATTGTTAGAGATTGTATATCGCTCATCAGCTTGATCAGTGAACCTGAAGAGGCTCTATGCGAAATGCGTCGTTCGCTTCAAATCTTTCTTATCTCATGCAGAAATAGAAAATAACTTGTATAGACCTTGAGGGCAGCCACATTTGAACTCCTGCCAGCACCTGATGAGCGCTGTCTGTCTAAACATAGATAGTTATGTAGCCCTTTCATAAACCAATGAAAGCCTCTTTATATATATTCAGGCACAGTAATGAGAAAGTGATAATTCATTTTTACTTTGAAACTTCAAGACCCAGAACCTGAGGCTATCTCTGAGGGACACTCACATTAAACATTACGCACATATCCTCGAAATTCAAATCAATTCTGCATCCTAGAATCCACTGAGATCTATGATCAGTGTTTGTATGCTAAAAAGGTGTAATTACTACAAACTTGAATTGAAATTAGCATTCAAACACTCGAGCCGCACCCTGAACACGGTGAGTACACTAAGATATTAAACGCTGACCAAATATTTGTCAGTGTCAAAGGGCTCTAGGGCATAGCCAGTTTAAGTTTTTGTTTTTGTGAAATGTATAACTTATAATACTTAAAAATAGGCTGAATTTTCATCGTTACAAATTACATAAATGGATTTATTGCGTAATTGATATATTGACCAATAAATATACGTGTTTCTTATGTTGTTTCTGCTCACAGTTGTAGTTGATTACCAGAGTTTGAACATTTACATGTATTTCTTTATTTCCATTCGGAAGAGATGATCAGCGTTAATCTTTCAGCCGCTAAACCTTCCTCTGTCTGTTTCTGTCGCCTGTCACATCTCAGTTCTGTTTTTAACTTCACATGACAGCCAGGCAGAAATTTCACTTACTAAAGGGAGACTGTTATTTAAACCATCCAACAGTCAACGTTGTTAGAAATAGACAAGATCACCTGCAGCTTACTGGCCTGAGTCTGTGGCACAACAAGCCGCGAAAAGAGAGGACATTATAACAAGACAATCTAAAAACACAAAAGAGGATATTTATACAATTTGCCCTGACATCTAAGCCACATTTCACATAACACTATGTGAATTTGCCACATGACTGCCCATGCAGACCTGGCTGCGGTGAAAAGGCCATCTGTTATCTTGTGTGTACAGAAAATTCTTGACAATGACGCAATAAATCTTCAGATATGACTTATCTGATTTTCAGATTCCGCTGAAATATTTAATAAAAGCTGTAGAGTAGGGGGTTCTATATGCAACGGCCGATTCACTCGGCAGTGCCTCAACCGACTGAGTATGGCTGGGCAATATAACTGAAATTACAGTAATAGCACCATATTTACTTTTGATTTTTTAACGCAGTGTACTGAGTTTCATTGTTATGCAATACATCAGAAAAGCCTTGTCATGTGTAGAAAACAAGAACCAAAATAAGTAATTTTGTTAGTTTTTAAATACATATTGCGTAAAACATGATATAATTAAATTGTCACGATTTGATTCAATAGATAGACAGACAGACAGACAGACAGACAGATAGATAGATAGATAGATAGATAGATAGATAGATAGATAGATAGATAGATAGATAGATAGATAGATAGATAGATAGATAGATAGATAGATAGATAGTTGTTATCCTTTATTACAGTAAAAGCTTAACTTATAACGATGTGCTCCAGATTCTATCCCTCCTGTATGGTGTATGGTGTCGGGATACATTTGCAATAGATACAGCAGAGTAGTTGAGTGCTCATCCAATCCTGAGTATAGGCCACATGCAGGTTAGAAGATACAGTAAAATAAAAGCAGAGGATATCTGCGTATACCCTGTGGATACCACTGTATGGACATAACACTGTTCAAGGCCAGCCAGTCTCTCTCCCAAGCTGCTCACATACTAAGGTTGTAATTGCTTTTGCCTAGATCCCCCACATTAGCATCACAAAGATGCAGGTTTGGCCCTTTTTTCACCTCCGTCATTAGTAGTCCCAACAGGAGCAGGAGACGCAGCCCAAACTCCAAATAAAAAAGTTACTCTTTTTAGCTGATCCAAAATATCCACTTTAGCCAAACAGCAAACTTATTGAACGTGGTCATTTTTTCCCCCGGCACACAATGAAGTCTTTATTTGACTTGTGGGAACTGGGGAAGTTATTTTATTTTACTTCAGCTTCTATAGATGGTGTAAAATGGTTATTTTAGTTCATTTAATTTAGTGTTCAAGGAGGGTGTGAAGCCTCTGTCATAACTTTCAAGTATTAAGTTATGACTCTTTCTTTTAGTCATGCAAATACAGAAGAGTATTTTTAGATTCTAGTAAGAGCCCAAGCCCTGGTCCCACAGTACTTGATACAGATTTGAGGGATGTGTGGCCTCTTTCTGATCCCACAGTCAGTTTATTTCTCTTACAGAAGGTCAGGTTACTGAGCTAAATTTGCCTGGAAAAAGATCATGTTTTCAGTTTCGGAACATGATCTGGTTGAATTGGAAAGAAAATGGCAAACACAATAAGAGCCCATCCTTAAATGGTCAGTTACATCAGGCGGTAACCGGCTTGCATGCAGTTTAATTCATTCAGGTTGTGAGGTCTCGGACATTTTGTTTGTTTGTCTTAATGAATTTAATTTGTGGTGCTCACACATTTTTAGAAATTCAAAAGCAACATCTATTTCCAGAAAAAGTTTCCCCATTACTCTGGAAAACCCACAGATCTCACAGCGAACCGTTTTCATTGGAATTAGAAAGCAATATCCCTTTAAAAACAATATGATCCGTGGATTATCCCGAGTTACACGGACACTATTTCTGGAAAAAAATGTTGCTGTTGAATTTTTTCTACTTATAATGTTTTAATGTTGTGAGCACTAAAAATATGCAGCTTCATTCAAACTGTCCATTTTAGTACAGAAGGGTTACGTCAGCAATCAGAGATGGATATTATTTACAATCTGGGCAAATAAGACAAAAAATGGCTAGATATTTGTAACAGGAAAGTGAGAAAATATGTTTTTTTTATTTGTGTGAACCAACATTCTAAAAATAGAAAAATACGAGTTTTCGGGTTGCAGCTAACAATTATTTTCATTATTGATTAATCAGATTATTCATTAAATTAATCAATTAATTATTTAGTCTATGAAGTGTCCAAAAATAGTGAAAATTGCCCATCACGTGTTCTGAGAGCCCGAGGTGATGTCTTCAGATGTCTTGTTTTTTCCGACCAAAACCCAAAGATATTCAATTTACAAGGATACAAAACACAGACAAACAGCAAATTCTCACGTTTAAGAAGTGAGAACCAGCACATTTTGGCATTTTTGGTCAGATAAATGACTGAAATGATTAATTATCAAAATTGTTGCTGATTAATTTTCTCAGTACGTGACTCTTATGAAATGACTGACTCATTATGAGTCATTTTAAAAAGGGCAGAAGACACAGGACATAATCATTAACGAATGAATAAAAAGAAGATTTATCTAAACCTTTTTTTAAGTAAGATGAATTGCATTTTAGTATGAAACACTTCAAGAGAAGAAGCTAAAGACTATTGTGAATATCTTTAAAGTGATTTAGTGTTTCAAAACCAAACGGTCCCACTAACGTGTGCTGCTCTTGTGTATTGATGTGGATGTCAGGGGCCCTCTTACCTGTAGCTGGATGTCTCCTCAAATATCTTCTCCCGTCCTTCTTTAAACAGCAGCACGGCTCTTTCCGTCTTATCCAGCAGGTTTCTGACATGGACCCTCAGGTACTTGGCCTCGTCTCCGCGCGGCACCTGACTGCCCGCCGGCCTGGAGCCTCTGTAGGGCTCCCAAACCTGCGTGAGCAGTGTTGCTGTCTCAGATACCAGGTCCGGTAGGTATGGCGGACTGTTCCTCAGGCCCAGCCGGGGGTTAGTGCACAGCTCGTGTAGCTTATCCAGTCTTTTGAGAGCCTTGTCCACCAGCCGCCGGTCTCCACTGCTAGGGGGCTGGGAGCTCAATTTCGGGCTCCTGGAGGCTCCTGAACCTGCTGCCGCCATCATTTCACTGTTGTGTGTTTGAAAGTGTCGTGAATCAAAAACGACCTTAAATGTCAGTCTGTCTGCATGTGTGGGGGCGTGACAATAAATAATAACGCTCCTGTTTTTAAGAGATGTCAAAGCTCAATTTCTGAATGTGTGAATGTTTATGAGCAGAAATAGGAGCAGCTTTTCATACTGGCTCAAGTTTTTGAATGTTTAAGCTGGCACTTATTGTCCTTACAATGGTTTTTGTGAGTTCCCAGCTTCGTCTGAAAAGCACACATGTTAGCCTCTTCAAACAGCATCCACCCTTGATCCATATAATAATAATCCAACAGCATTACATGATCCAACAATGGATAGCATGTTAAATTACGGCATCTCTAAATATGCACTCGACTCTAAGCATTTCCTCCCAAAACAGCCACTCCTGTCAGTTTGTAGCTTCTCACTCCTCTGTCAGATCTTCAGAAAAATACAAGAATACAAGGTCTGTTATATTTTTAAAGATTTCCACAACAGCAACAATACAACACAAGAGGCCAACCATGAGAAAGAATGAACTAAAAACAAAGGAAGGGAGGGTTTGAGACTGACACTCAACCCTTGAAACAGGTTCAACTTTTACCATCCCACTCCCAGCTCTCTCTACTCCTACACATTCAGCCTTTCTTGCCCCCTGTTTAGCACAGTACATTGCTTACCAATATTCATGTGCACAGCTCAGCAGCACAGCAGTCCCACGTTCTCTGGGTCAACAGAGCTGAGACATCTATTCACAGCACAGCGGAAACATGTTCTCTGTCATTGGCTGAAACGTTGCTGTTTCGTCTTTGTCTCTCTTTCTTGATGTCACCCTCTCTCTCTTCTTGGTGCACCCTTTGATTGGTTTCCTGGTTGCAGCCAGCTGAACAGGTTTGTTTTCTTTGCTCTATTGCTCAGGCAGGCAAGCAGAGAGAGAGTGAGGGAGGGAGAGAGTGTGTGTGTGAGAGAGAGAGAGAGAGATGGGAGGGAGGAAGACAGAGAGGTGTAGACATTTACTAAGAATGAAAGCAGTGTACAAGACCTGAGTAACATCTGGTATCCAAACAGGTATTGCTGCTTACTAAGAGACAGGATGTCTGTGCATATAAAGCAAAGGTCAAAGTTCAGCAACAGCTTCCCCAGTTGAGATATAAAAAGATTCATCATCTTCACCTGACTGTCAGCATGGAACAATTTTTACTGTGTAATTATATGGATTTAGTTGGCATTTCACCAGAATTTCTGCTGCAAAGTCAGTCTGTCAGGAGGTCAACCACCTTGTCCCAGGCTGAAATATTTTAAAAACTGTTGGATGGATTGAATTAATAAAATTTGGTGCAGACCAAATACCCTGACTTTTCTTCTAGCACCACCATGAGGTTAACATTTCTGGTTTTGAGTGAAGTGTCTCAACAACTAGGACCTATTGGATGGATTGCTATTATATTTGATACAGACATTCACAGAGTGAATTGTCATAACTTTGGTGATTCCTTAACGTTTCCTTTAGCGCCTTCATCGGGTCAAAAATGTTATTTGTCTAATATTCAGGTTTCTGATCAGATACCTGAAAAGCTACTGACACAGAATGATACAAAACACAGAAAAGCAGAAAATTAAGAAGCTGGAACCAGTACATTTTGGCAAAATATACAGGTGAAACACTTATTCACTTATCAAAATGGTTGATAAGATAATTACGAGTTATTGTTATGACGACAAGGGATGTAATGTTAATAATGACAGGATTTATATCAAACTTTTTTGGAAGTTAGACATAGCCTGTTGTATTTTGGAATGAAACGCTTCAAGAAAAGAAGCTAAATATTGGTGTGAATATCTTTAAAACAAGTATCTGTTTCAAAATCAATTTCAGCCAGGTGCACCCTTACCTGTAGCCTACCTGGGTGTCTCCACGGCCCTGTCCGTCTTACCCAGCAAGTTTCTGACATGGACCCTTTAGGTAACGTTACATCAAGATGCCTTAACCTTTCCTTTAGCGCCATCTTCAGGTCAAAACTTTAATTTGTCCAATATTTTGGTTTATGACCAAGTACTGAACAAACGAATGACATTCCCATCAGCCTCAGCTATACTGCGTGTCTATTCTAATGAGCATGCTAGTGCACTAAACTGCGGTAAGATGGTGACCATGGTAAACATGCTGACGTTAACTTTACCTAAGCCTAAGTAACGTTACAGCCTCACAGAGCTGCAAGCACAGCTATACAAAAGTCTTGTTTCTCCCATCAGTCATCTACTACGTCTGCGTGAACTTACTTAGGCCTATATGATGTGTCTGTCTCACTTTGAAGAAAGGAAAGTTGCAGTTCCATCGTCTTATATCTACTGATGTGACAGATAAGCAGCCAGCAGAGGTGGAATTACCATATTGTAGAAATACCCTGTAACAAGAAATAGTCATGCATTCAAAATTTTAAGTAAAAGTACCAAAGTATTGGCATCAAAATATAGGCTTAGGTGTACTAAAAGTATCAAAAGTAAAAGTAGCTAGTCATTATGCAGAATGGCCCATTTCAGAATAATGTATATTATATTATTGGATTATAATTATTGATACATTAATGTGTTTGTGACTTTAATGTTTAAGCTGATAAAGGTGGGGCTAATTTTCACTACTTTATCTGCTGGGTAGCTTGTCAATCCCCCCTGGGATCAATAAGGTTTTACCAGTCTATGGGTTCTACCATAATCTAAAATATTACATCATAATTTATTTGTTGATTGTATTTTGTATTATTAATCAGCAAAAGTAACTAGTTACTGAAGTTATCAAATGATTGTAGTGGAGTAGAAATATAAAGTAGCATGAAATGGAAGTACTTAAATCGTACAGTATTTGAGTAAATGTACTTCCACCACAGTCAGCCAGTGCTACTGGAAGCTTGCACCCTTCACTAACATAAACATAAGAGAAGCCAAATCTTACAAAATAATGATATAAAATGACACTAAAACCTTTACTACACATACTACATATTGAAAATACCTGAAATGTATGAAGTTAATGAATAATAACACATTTTATAAAAAAAAGTATATATTCAATATAAAATTACAACAACATATTTTGTGTCCAGAACTTGTATTCTTTATGAGGTATGACACCAGGTGTTTTCAGCATTGCAATGGATCAATTATTTATTTCTAAATACCTTGAGTAAAAAGATTCATTTCTCATGCTTGTATATTTTGTGGTGCTAAAAATCCCATGGCACACAATCTGCACCACTAGAATGAGAAAACTGAGTACCTCTGCTTCAGCATCCACAAGAGGGAGACACTAACTCAGATATACTGCTCACCCAGTTAAGTGTTGTCACTGAGCTATGATTATTTTACCCATTTAAATGCCAGTTTCTAGCTTAGTTGACCTTAACTGAAGTGCATACATATGCTTTGAAATATGTAACATAACAAAAGTATGTGCTAGATCTTCTCTAGTTGTGCATGCTGCAAAAGACCTGCTGCAAAAGACAAATGTGAAAGCCACTTACTCAGCAGCCAAAGAGAGCAGTAGTTTGTACTGTAATGTCCAAATGTAGGTTAATTATTTGGAGATGTATTTCAAAATGCTTAGAGTTTCCTTTGATCATTTCAATTCCGAGAGTCTAGTTGCACCTTTGCTCTCCTGGCACAAGGGGGCCTCATTTCATTGGTTTGTATGTTACCTCATGCCACTGATGACTACTCCAGCATTCATCATGCAGTCTCAGAATACTGAGCCCCTAAATATTAAAGGGTTATGGGTTTTTTTTGTTTTTGTTTACATATATGTGTATGCTCTTAAAGATCATTAAAACTCAGTCAATGTCTCATGCACTAAGCAATAAGCTCGGTGAAGTGTGTGTTCAGGATGAGACCGGCGGTAAAAGAGGTAGGCCCTTGATTTTCATAAACAATTATACCTAATGTCAGAGGAGGAGATCATAATGGTTGAGTGCCTTGACAGCTGCAGAGCATGTTTGTGTAGTGTCAGGGTCTTTTAGGGACTTTAGAAACCAAGCTTGACTTTCCGTTGCCAGCTCCACACTTCAGTGGAAAGAGGAAAGTCCCAAATTGACCCTGGTAATCAGAGCTTGGTCTGAGGGTGGAGTAGGATAAGATTAAAGACAAGGAGATGAGGTGTGATTTGTGTGTGTTTGTGTGCATATGCATGCTTGTCTACGCACACTTATGGTTTGTATATACGTGCTTTGCTATCAGGTAACATGGCGCCAGTGACATGGCATCAACGGATCAGTCCGTCAGTTTGGATAGGGCATCTTCTCTCTCAATTCTTCCTTTATTCTCCTTTTCCTCCTTTAGGGAGTACAAGTTCAGCTTGGAGTCTGCAGGCTGGTGACACATCACCAACCTGAAGCAACAGATGAACTGACTGTGCATCTGATGGACTGCAACTTGCAAAACATCACCAGGGTGCTACACAATCTAGAATTAAGCATTAGGCTTACTTGAGCCTTCATATCTTGTTTATTTACAATGTTATGAGTACACATATTTGCAGAAATAATATTTCAAAATGCACATATGTGACTTTGTGAGTCCAAAGCTGTCATTTGTAGTACAATCAGCTGTAATGTACCACAACTGGGACAATATTGTCTGTTCTATACGATAATGGGATCAGCAAAAATGGGACATCGTGTGACTTTGTGGACTGAGGTGTGAAAATCAAAATGATGTCTGGTGACTGGAGGCAGTGGCCCTGAAACATGTGATCAAAATAACATTAAAAAAATCCCTTTCATGACATTTATTAAGAGGGCACAGAAAAGTTCAAAAAGGAAATGTAAATAAATGCCCATTAATGTAAAAAGTAAACGTTCATAAATGTGGTAATATGCCCAATTCCATAATTAAAGTATATAATCTTGCACATTGCGTGTTGTTAGTCAGTCTTCCCTTGCTGCATTATTTTAGAATAAAGGAAAGAAATACACTTTACATTAAGAAACCACTTTGATTGATGTAGCTATACAAACACTTAGCTCTCAACTTTAAACTGAGTCTGAACATGTAGCTGTTCTCTTCATGCTGTATGAAACAGTTAACTGCTCCTCACGTCTGGAAATAGCAAAGTTTGCCGTTTGCCATACTAAGTGAGTCCAAATGTAATATGGACGCCTTTATTATTAACATGACTACAGTTCAAAGCAAAATAAAATTGGAAGAAAATTAAAATGAAAATAAAAAAGTGCGCCTGAATGCACTGAATGGCATGTTGTCCATGTTAACAATTAAGCGTGCATTAAAAGCCAGTTACAGTATAAGCCAATGACCCAGATTTAGTCCCTTTTTATTCTGACCTGCTGTCACATTTTGCACAGCGATGCGCCAGAAGCTCGCGAACCGGCAAACGCATCAATCCGTGAATTTCTTGAGAAATTCAGTATTAGATGTTTTGAACTTGCATGCAAAACAGACAGATGTCAGACAAGTCGGAAATGCAGAAATTATGTGAATTAAACGCAGTGTTTTCTCTTTTCCTCTCTCACTCAGCAGGCTATAATTTGCCTTGAACTGCTGCAATCGCTTTGTTTCGGTTTGGCAGGGAAAGCACCGTCATTCTGATTACGTTCATCAAAAGCAGATGAGCGCTGGCGCACTTACCTGCAGTTGTTACCAGGTGCGCAAGGATACACATTATCTACACCAAACTTATATTGGCTTTTCTTTAAAAAACAATTTTGCATTCCGACTCAATGAATTTGATCGCTTATCTAAAATACACCAGTGACACAAACGGAAACAGTGGTGGTTTGATCGCTGCCCTTCTGATTTCATGGGGATGGGAATAGCGTACTATTGGCCACAGTGGATGGAGCGATCCCACTAAACTGTCACTGAACGTCGAGAAGTTGTCTTCAGCGCACACACCTGAAACGTCTTCTGATCCTGAGCGCCTCGCCCCCAGTTGATGCCGAGGATCATGACCATGAACGGTGACCACCAGTCGGTTGCCCCAGCGCCGCTGGATCTGCGCACCACTAACCGAGAGCGTGGGAGCGGCGGGTCGAGGACTCCGGACTGCAAAGGTCGCGCCAGGGACGCTCGGGTGACAGGCGGCTCACCTGCAGACCCTGCAGCCCCTGCGTGCACAGGAACAGACAGTTTGGAAATACGCTGCCCGCCGGTCAGAGGCGCACCGGGCTCAGAAACCGGTGCTGCTCGCAAACGGCCAGCGGAAAAATCCTCCAGCCTTCCTTTTAGGAAACGCCCGATTCCTGTCGAGCCGGAGACACAAAGACAGTCTCCGGCTCCACCAGAAAGTGGAGACCGCGTTTCCCCTGCAGTAGATACGGACATCACACTTCGGGAGAGTGTTGCCAGTCCTTTGGAACGAGTCGCGGATGAAAACAGAGTCTGCGCAGCCCCAGTGACTCCCAGGCGGGTTGAAGAGGCAGTGCAGAGTTCAGATGGATATCAGATACACTTTTTGGAACCGTTTGATTACGGTAAGCTTTCAGTTTATTACCTCACGATACCTTTTTTTATTTTTAAGTTTTTTAAACCCCTATAGGCTATGTGACAAGTGTAATTTCTGATCTTTGGTACACTTCAATTTTTTACTTCTATAAAGTTCTCATCTGAAGTATTTGAAACAATTATTTTGTATGGCCAAAATAATCAAGCTGGGTGTCACAGGCTACAGTATGTGCATACAGGATCTCTGTACACTCTGTTAAAAGTTAAGACTAAGTTAGAGACACAATTTAGGTTTCCAAGACAGAACATGGCACAATACTAATACACAAGGGCTCTCAAAACTTTTTTTTTTTTGTATTACATGAATGATTTTGATTTTTAAATCAGTAGCATGACACTGCACAGCACAGCCTCCCCCTTCTTCAATATTTTTTAGTCACTAGTGTGTCACAGGTGGAAGAAAAGACAGTGTAGTCATAGTTGATGCTGCAGCTGCTGCTGAATCCAATAACAAAATGTCCAGTCAGCTATTCTGCAGCTGTCAGTCTCCTGCACTGACAAAAGTAGCTTACTGGGTCAACTCATAACTGAATACTACATTTACACACGCATGCACAGTTTCACACATCCTTATTACAAAAAATGACTTGTTTGCCATGCAGTCTCTCTCACTGTCTCTTTCTGTGTCATTCCTGCTCAGTTTCCTACCGAGTATACTGTTTGCCCCCTGTCCCAGAGCCAAACCACCCTGTGGCCCATCAAACAGGAAACCTGCTGACTGGTGTCGCTCTCGCTACACGTCAAGATGAAGATGGAGACACGTATGTTGATGTATTTAAAATGGCTTAGGTTGGAAGTTAGGTTGTCACTTTCTTGGTGTATAATTGAATCATGCATGCAGCATATCCATCCATCTGCCACACTGATGCATGCAGTAAACTTAAAAGATTACTATGATTCATCCACCTCATGCATTTTCATACTCATCACATTTCAGTCAGTCGGCAGTATTGACAGTCGAAACTTGGTGCAATACACAGATCTGAAATCTTACCACAGTCATAAATATTCATGAGATTTCCAGCAGATTGAGAGGAGTAGACCCAGCTCACAGCTTCACCTGTAGAGACCAAGAGTTTGAACCAGTGATCCATTTTACATAATGAGCCTGAGATTAATAGTTTAACATGCAAAACATTCCTAACTTCTTGGAAGTGGTGACTCGTCCGTTGCAAACTTGCCAAATATGAGAGTTACACTCAGTTTAAACTATCTTAAAAAAGCTATATGCTTCACAGAAAGGACAATTTCAAGGTCTGAACTGGATTAATTTTGTGGGGTTTTTTTATTAAAAGGTCAAACTTTTTCTTAAAACTGAAATGCATAACTTTCTGTACTTTGATGCCCTCTATGGTGGCAAGAAGTAATTGAACCATAAAAATGGCATGTGGGCGTGAATAGCAGTGCCACAGTTACTCCAAACAGATTTTAACCTCCAGCAACATTTAAACATGCAGATGATGTAAAATATCAATATTCTAGCCCAAAACGTTTTGTATTCTGTATTTCAGCTTTATTTGTTTTAGTGTGTGCTGATTCATGGATCTGGTATGTCTGTCTCAAGAGCTGCATTCTTAAATTTGTCTTTGTGTTGTAGACATTTTGACTTGTAGGAGTAGCAAATTCAAATGTCCCACCAAGCCATGACAACATGCACAACAACTGGACCCTGAAATTGAAGCTGCTAAATGGAATTCAGCCATCATTCATTTCATTTACACCTTGGCTTTTCCTACTGTGACATGTGAAAATGTCTTGCATGAAAAAGTCCTATGGCACTTTAGTCTATATCATATCTCCTTACCAGCCAATGACAGACTGCAATCTGTATGTTGCCTCTCTGACACTACTTGAACTATCTTCTCAGGGGAAACCATTGCCATTGTTGTAAAAAGTGAAACTAACTTGGTCACATAAATAACAAGTGAATACAAGTGATTCACTGGGCTGGACCCAAACAACACTAGTCTCGACATGTGTGACTTCATAAACAAACCTTTTGGCATTGCACAACCTGGATGTGGTTTGTGAGATGTCTGTATCATCTCACTTTATTTGTTCTAATCTCTGTGACTCACCTGGTTCTGCATATTGAACAGGTACAGTCAGTGCCCCCCTCATATCCAACCAAATTCTTTACAGTTGTTTCACTTCCTATGAGGGAAGGTGGTTTAGTGTAGATCAGGAATGATTCACTATGTGGCAATGGAGGCTTTGATCTAAACACTAACCTGGAAATTATAACACTTGCATGTACAGGTATGTGCTAGCGTGTGTGTTGAACAACCAATTATTTTAAGTCGACTAGTCTTGGGAATGAGAATACTGTACACAAGAAACTAGAGGAGTTTTTCGAAGACCACATGAATGCAAATATTAAACTTTAACGCATGGTTACTTTACTTGGTCTAAAGGTTTAACACCCACCCACACACTAACTGAAATGTCAGTGATACGAGAACACACACACAGAGTCATGTGACTGAAAACATTGCATGTCCAAGAATTAAATGGCACTTTGATGTTGCAGTTTCAAAAAGTATCAGCATCATTTGCATCCATTCAAAACAACTCGTGATGACCAACATTTAGAGGAGCCGTAAGTCCCGTGACAAGTCACAGCTGCTTATTGTCCCACATCTGCTTCAGGAAATAAGAAGGCAATGTATGTTGACTCTCAGAATAGCCATGATAAAAAGTACTTTTTAATTTTTTACTTGTATTTTTTTTTGTTTTTTTGTTTTTTGACAGTGTGGCTTCTTTAACAATGGCGCCCTATAACCTGATTTTTTTTTTTCATCTTCACTTACTTCATTCATTACAATAAATGGTTGACACTCCTCTCTGGAGTGTCTTAAAAGTACGTTATTCAACTTTGCAAGGCAGACACAAAACCAAAATGAAAAACTGTTATGAACCTTATCTTATTAGCAGTGCCATAATGCAACAAAGCTGCAGTGCTTTTCACAAAATCTACCCCCTTTGTAATGAAGTCGGCCTTGGGTGGCTTGTGTCGTACCTACTTGTTGCTTTGTGGTTGTTTGAAACTTTGTGTGAATTCTGCAGAAAGAAACATCTCAGCCCCCTGTCCTTTTCACACTGTCTATATGTACATGAGTGAGCGCGAGTTATGGTGAACATGCCCCTGCTCTTGCGTCAATGGGTGTTCATCCTCTGTTCTCAGCGCCTCTGAGCCCCTAGTTTCGGGAAAACCAGTGGTTGCTCAGTTTTTAAACACGATTGCGGTTTTTCTCAGGTGTCTCTGTCTCTCTCTCTTTTCTTCTCTGTGTTTTTAAATGAATGGGCTCAAAAAACCCAAACATCCCCTTCTCACTTCCTCATTTACCGCTTTCTTTCTATCAGCTTCATCTCTCTCTCTCTCTCTCTCTCTCTCCTCTTTCTCTCTTTGTGTGTCGATTTTCTTACAGCTCCTGCAAATGAATTCATACATGCTTCCAGTCAGTCAGTGCATTTACCTGCACACCAGCACTATTATATGCAGAGTTTGGCAATGCTTTGATTATTGAAACTGCCATAACACCTTTACTGGGTCATTATCGTACTTGCAGACTAAGATAATTTCAAATTACTATGGCTTGTAGACCCAATAGTTTTTGATTGTATTTATTATTATTTTTTTTTTTACAGTATTTTGATTCTGCACATGCACTGAACCAGATGTAAACATTCAACATTTTGTTTCTGCAAAGAACTATACAAACACATCAGGACTAATAGTCTACAGCCACACTAGCTGTTCTATGAGGCTATACACATGCACAGTGGTGCTAACGTCAGCATGGCAATATGCTCATGATTACAGAGTTAACATGCTGATGTTTAGCATTTTAGTTTAGCATGTTAGCTTGCTAACATTTGCTAATTGGCACTAAACATAAAGTGTAGTTGAGGTCGATGGAAATGTCATTCGTTTTTAAGTATTTGGCCATAAACCAAAGTATTGGACAAATAACACAAATTGGAGTGATTAAAAACAACAAATGCCTACCTCATGGTGGCGCTAGAGGAAAAGTCAGAGGATCACCAAAGTCATTAGGGTACATCCTCTGGGCACCATGGATACCTGTGCCAAATTGTATGGCAATACATCCAATTGTTGTGATATTTCAGTCTGTACCAAAGTGGTGGACCGACTGACAGACTGAGTGACATAGAAACATGACCATAGCCATCCAGAGAGCCATGACACTAGCATGACTAAAAACACACTAACTAAAACAGAAATAACTCTGTAATAAGAGAGAACACAACTTATCATCAGAGATGTACTTCTATTTTCTTTCTCTTATTTTGTAGTGTAAGTTCTGCAGGCTACCACACACCCTTGAGGACATTCATCTAATCGTCAAACGTAATCTTAGTATTGACTGTAGTCAAGGTATTTCTGTTCATTGTATACATACAATATGTACAAGTATTGAGTCAGACAGCCAGTCACTCATTCCCTTTTCACACTGAAGCAACCACATAGGAAAAGACAATGTTTGCTTATGGTGTGAATGGGTCACTGTAGGTTATAAGTATGAGAAAGTGAACGCGAGTTAATACTATGAGATGTGCTGAATTATATTTGCAGGCCCAAGTTTTCTGTGGACATTGCCGACCTGATATTTACACAGATTAATGTATCATCCAAGCATTGAGCTCAACTACTGCACAAATAGTTTCTTTAAAAAGGGGTAACACACACACACACACACACACACACACACAATAACTCTCTGACTGACTTAAGGTTAAAATGCATTACTGTAAATGTTGTAGATGTTACCCTTATGATGAGTGTATAAATGCTCTGGAAAAACAATAATGAATACCCCATAATTCTTTGTTACGAGCACAGCTGACGATACAATGTGACGTAACCCGTCACTTCTGGTTAACTGGACTGTGGTGCATCTCTGCTTCTCTTTTGTTACTATTCACACACAGTGACACAAATGACCGCATTGCTCAGCTGGTTCACAGACCACAGGATATGTTAGACTTCAGTCTGATCATTCAGTTTGGCTGCACCCCCACCCTCCATACCAAAAATGAATACCGTACAATGCTGCCATCTCTCCCTGCCTTCTCTTTTCTTCTCTCTCTTTCTCACACACACACACACACACACACACACACACACACACTTACACTGGGACTGTCTGTGTTAATGCGGTGCGCTCGGGACTCCTGTCTGCGTCAATGCCTCTGTGCCTGGGGTTATCTGGGGCTGTGGTCTGCCCCACTTCCAGGAACTAGAAACTTTACAGTTTCATATTAAGAGAAAAGAAGAGAGATGGATGCAGATAGAAAAGAGCATAACAAGAGAGATAGTCACTTTAAGCCTATATGAAGGCAACTATTGATACAGTAGTGAAAGATAAGCTCTGATTCAGTAGTTAAAAACTACAATAGAAGAGACATTTTTTTCTGTTTATCAGAACATATTATTTGGTGACTCCAATCACTGTAGGATTCATTGTCGAGACACTGCAGGGACTTTTTAACGCAAATGATGGGTAGCTGAGCATGTACAGTAAATATGATTAATAGATGATGATACAGATTTGTTCACTGTTTTGAGCTCAGTTACAGGAACAGGGACCAGCTGAGGAAAGAACCACCACACTCACTCCCATTCCAGCATACAGTTCTGCTTTTTCTGCTGTTCCCTCTGATGTCAGGAGCAAATCATCTGATTGTTTATTTCAGTTGCAGTTCCAACCTGCTCTTGCACATCAGTTTTTAGTTTTGTACTCACACACTAGAGTCGATTCTGAGTCTATGCTTGCTCATGCATGTGCAAGAATTATGCATGTATATACAAATGCACACACAGTTTATCCATGATTTGCATTTCTTTTTTGGCAGTTTTAATTATATACACAGACAGAGTAGAGCAGGACTTTGTTTTTTTCCCCTGCAACCACCATGTGAAGGCTGGCACATGCTTATCCTTCAGTTTAACAGACCACAGGCACTATTATGTTCATACTTGCCTTCATCAAGTTGTCAAAGAATTTGAACGTTTCCACTGTGAATATAGAGATTATCTAAGCTGTTTGCTTTTAATGTGGTTGGAGGACATAATTAGAGTAATGTGATACTGGGTAGATAGAAAAATATATATATAGATAGATAGATACATACATGCATGCATACATACATACCCTTTTCTTGAACTGCACACTTTAGTTTTGCTAAAATGTGCAGGAAAGTGTAGTTGTCGCATGCATGTAGAACTTAGCACTATACGTCAGAGCGTTTGTTGTTTGCTCAGAGAGGTCTTTAATCTATATATTTTCAGGCAGGAAATTACAGTCATTAATGACTCCATGTCAGTAGGACACATCGCTGAGAGGAAGTGTTGCAAGAGTGCTTTTGTCATTGTAAGAACTTATTTTCTGACCTCAAATTCAGTTCAAGTGTACTTTTAACTTCTCAAGAAGCGTCCCTGTTTCCTGTTGCACGATTGTACTGTATGTCTGAGTATGACTTATCCATTGGATGAAGCTGACTGAGTGCACCTATAGAAAGGCCCTGTCAGAAACCATACAGCTTAATGGCTGGATTTCACAGCACACAGAGCGAGATGAAGAATGCTGCCATTGTTACTGACAACAGGAAGTGACATAAAACCAGTCTGGCTCTTACTGGAAGCTGCTTCTTCTCACAGGATGAAAAAGAAAAATGTGAAAACTGCAATACTGTTTTCTGCAGCATGCCCTCCCCCCGCTTAGTTTTCTGCCTTTCCCTGTCCTAAACTGTCCCTGTGTTTGTTCTTTCGCTTCACGTAGAGACCACAGATAGTGGTTTCCCCTTTAGTCTTGATAAGGGTGTGAAAGAGAGAAAGCTCCTCGGTACAACTGACTGCTTCTGATGACAAAAAAACTGAAGTCCATCACAGGTTAAGTTTAAAGGCCATGAAGAGAATATGTGATTTTCCATCCCAAATGAGTGATATAGAATATATTTATTTAAAGCATTGTTCGATAGCTGCTTCTCCTTTCTCCCTGCCTACTAAATTCTCATTGTCATCAGCCCGGATTCAATAATTTACCGGCGCCCTAATTACTGGGCCACGCTGGTCGAAAACAGGAGCGAAGCTAGCCTGGCTCTGTCTGAAGGTAACAAAATCTGCATACCAGCACATCGAAAGCTCACTAATAAACATGTTATGTCTCATTTGTTTAATTCGTACAAAAACCGTGTAAGTGTAAAAAAACAAAAACAAAAAAAGGTTTGTCGTCACTGTGAGGTTGCCAGGCAACCAACTGAGACTTCAAGAAGTCCCTGCTCCAGGCCCAGAAATACGTAGTCCAGCACATAACCCCCTTAAAACCACATTTTTACACTTTCTTTTTAAAGATTAAACAACAAGATAAAACACGAGCTTTAGAGATGCTGGTAGGTGGCTTTTGTTGTTTTGTTTTACAGTCTGCATGCTAAGCTAAGCTAACTGGCTGTTGACTGTAGCCTTATATTCAACAGACAGACCTGACAGTGGTATTAATCTTCTAATATAACTCTCGGCGAGAGAGGAAAATAAGTGCGTTTCCCAAAATGTTGAAATATTGCTTTAAGTTGTGGGAAAGTGATTTGTAGTGCACTGGGCTTAACAGTTCACAGTGACACAGATGACATCACAGATCACAGCGTCAAATATGCTCGCTCTCTCTCTCTCTCTCTCTCTCTCTCTCTATCTATATCTATATCTATATATATATATATATATGTATATATATATATATATATATATATATATATATATATCGAATACACACACGCACAATACACACACATATATATACAATATATATATGTGTATGTATATGTGTGTGTGTGTGTGTGTGTGTGTGTATTACCACGATATAATATATAGTGTCAGTGGGTCACAATGTCAGGAAAACCTGTGACTCAGTTAAATGCCCTTTTTAAATGGAGTTGTCTTCTTCAACATTTCTCTTTCAACTTTTACTGTAAAAATGTGTTTGTTTTTTATTCATTACAGAGCTCTCCATATAGCTGTGGTGAAGGGGGAGGTGGCGATTGTTTGCAAACTGATCCAACTCCTGATGTGGGCTCACAGAGACCTAGATATCTACAACAACCTCCGCCAGGTATAACAAATACACTTGTCACACACATGTCACATATCTGTCCATTACAGCATGCATGCACACACAGCTGCTGTAACTACTTTTACAAATGCAGAATTTGAATTAATAGTTTGACATTTGAGGCAAAATGTTCTCTTCCTTTAGAATGTGGCAGCCAATCCACAGAAAGATTTTTTTTATGTTTCAATTCTATTTTATAACATGTATTGAAGAGGTCTCAGCGTTAGTCAGTATAACATGATGAAAGATAGACGTAGAATAGAAGTGTGATGGGGAATTCTCCCCCGACAACCACAGCATGTAAAACACATTCCCCTGCCAGACCCATCTGATAACAGTAACATGGAAAAGAATGAAAGAGGAAGTGCCTTGGTTTCCTCCTTGCCTTGCACCGTATTATCGCATACTCTTACAGTCATGAAGGCTGATGGTTATGTAGTGGAATTCACCCTTCCTAGTTTCTCCACCTGTACTTGCCACAGGCCAAAGCCATGTACATGCTGGGTACATGGTTTTCTAGTGCTCAATTTCCATATAGGAAGGGATTTTTCTGGGTTTGCATGTTGGATTTACCATGTTGTGAAATTCAAAGGAGAGAGCAAAGATGATTAGGCGGAGCAAGGTGTGACTCCCATGAACTCTCATAAACCCTGCAATCATATCTCATATCTTGGACATGAGGGGGAACCTGTTCTGAGAGGCATGACAGAAGTTGCAAACATGTCACTTTTAACTTTAATTCCAGCATATAATGTGTTTCTTCTTTTTGCATATAAAGTCTTACTGACATTCTTTGTCCAGGGCAACTTTTACTTTAAATTTAACTTTAAAATGTACAATAATGGACAAATGGACCCAATGGACTTTCACTAGGGGGACTAGTCTCTCTTATGAAAAAGTGACAGTGTCCTTCAACTCCATAGATAGTAACCTCAACATAAGGGACAAGCTACAGTGTACTTAACTGGAATGTGTACAAGGAATTGTCTTTGAGTGTTTCCCAATCCAGGGCTGTCCCAACCACTGGTCTTAAGTCAGTACTTCCACATTCTCTTCCCCTCTGTTGTCTCCACCATCTCACCCTCCTGCTCTGCATTCTGCCAGCTTTCTCTCTCTTTCATCCTTCAACAGAGAAAGCACCTGAGCTGTGCAGAGCTTTAGTTCTCAAGTCTGGGGTTTCACACCACACAGGACACCACGGGCTCGCTTACCAGAAATAACGCTGGTGCTATCATCAATTGTTGTGTTTCCTCATTGCTGAGGCTTGACAGCTAGGTTTTGTGATATCCTGTGTCTGCCCTGTGTATGAAAATGCATGCACGCGACACACATACACAAACTCTCTTTTCACACACTCACATATATTATGCCATATGCAGTTATAACCAAAAAGGGGAGATTTTTCAGGCACAGGTCCCGTCACAGTCATTTGCCTACCAGATTAAGTGGTTTTAGCTGAATACCAGGCATAAAGAACAGACTTTTTAAATGAGGCCAGGGAACTTTTTATTTTTCAAAACATAAAGTTTACCAGACAGACCTGGACACATTTTCTGGCACTGGCCAACTTCCCAGAGACAAAGAAAAAAATAAAATAAATAACATACAGCTTTTCCAATATTGATGGCAAATCCTGAGTTTCTGTGGTTTTGCATATGGAACTTTTTGACAGAGTGTTACTATCAGTACCGTAACTGAACAATAGTGTAACTGCCAGTGTTTGATTTGCCTTCCACCCCATTAACTACTATGATGGTAGAGACAGCTGTTTGATACTCCCACACTGGTCATGCTATCAGTGCAGCTACTCAAACACACACTATAGTAGTCTACTTTTTGCTGCAGTAGTGGGGTTTGGGGAATGAATCTCCAGGGTCCACCCACACTAAAACATGCACTAATGGTCATGTGCTTTAGATTAAAGGCATCCACTAAAGTGCATGTGTTACTGCTACAATGCAGTATGCAGGTGATCTGCAACAATTCAATAATGCCTTTTTTAAAGACATATCTGTAAATGGTCACGTTTGCTGTACTGTTGAAATCTTTTTATTCACATTCATGTAAATTCATATTAAATGTTTTCATTTTGTTTATGTGCATGCTGATGCTGGTGGCATGCCATTTTTTTTTTTTAGTGTGAGTATGTGTGCATGTGTGTGCACGAGCAAGACATCTGTGTGTGTTTGTGTGTGCTTTAGCATCCTTGTTCCGAGAAGTCACATGACCCCCCCCCCTCTGCTTTGGGCTGTTTCTCAACATACCTTGCGCTGAGGTTCAGAGGGTAGTTTACAGGGACTTTCCCTTCCTGCGCGTGTCTCTCTCTCTCTCTCTCTCTTGTGCTGTCTCTATCTGTCTCTCTCTCTCACTACTGTCTCTTTTTTCACATATCTCGCTGCATATATCTTAAGAGAATTTAGGGTTTCTAACCATAACTGATGAACTGACTGATGCTATCAGTCTAACTGTCAACAGCACTGACGTAAGAGTGTGTTATGTTTATTTGTGCAACAGGACTGGCTTTACCCTCTAGTGTCTCTGTCTCTTAGTGTTGCCTTCCACCTTTCTTTGTGTTTGGCACTGCCTACAGCCTGGGGCTGTTCCTCATGCCCAGGAACCTCCTCTCTTCTCCTGTCATCTTTTCACCTCCCTCATGTTGATCTGCTCATTTTGAAGGAATGCAAGTGTGCAAGGACAGACCCAAGGGAAAGAGAAGGGATTTTCCCTTGTTATCCTGTCTTTCCCCTGTACTCCCCTCTGCCGCTTCCGTTTCTTCCTCATTCCTCCATCTCTCCACCCAGCTCCCCCCTCACTCCCTTCCTCTTATCTTTGCTGGATTTTTGTTTTAGTCACTCTGAAATCCTTTACAGGAAGCCACAGCTTGACTCTGCCAACTCTGAGAGGTCTATTTTGAAGGCCTTAAAAGGCCTTAGTGTGGAAGGTAACTTCTTAAGTTCTGGAAATGATTGAAGAGGATACTACCATTAGTGCTGTGTGGGGTCAAAATATTAGTATGGCTGTTTGTTCAACAGTGAATGCTGATTATACGAAGTTCAAAGAACATACATTTTACAGGAGAATATGATTGTGTGTGTGTTTGTGTGTTCACTTTGTGTGTGTGTTTTTTGTCCATAAGTTTGTGTGTGAGTCACAGGATTCAGGGAAACGGGAGCTGAAGGGAGGAACACTGGCAGTGAAACAGTGGAGAAATTCCACAAAGACGCTGTCCCACTGCTAGACTACTTTTTTTAACAGTCTTTACTGGAACAAACCCTCTAGCGCACACACACACACACACACACACACACACACACACACACACACACACACACACACACACAGTAGTAATATAGCAAAAGCGAAACTTGGAGCAACAATCTGTTCCTGATTGCTGCGTTTATTGTGTAACTTGTATAGCAACTAAAAACTCCAGGTTAAAAGAACTTCCCTTTATGACTGAACTATTGCACTGCTTAATTTAAACAACAGGTTCTCAGTGCCCTATCTGGCCAGATTTGACGTAATCATCAACAGGATGATACATGCTGACCTCAACCACAGGAACATCCTAGATTGCGCAAGTGATTTAGTTCAGCACTAGATTCATCCAGGCAAGCACCTGGTGAACTGTGTGTAAGTTTAGTTTTCCCTGTCCTTTCAGACTGTTTGCCTCTCAGAACAGGTTCCCCCTCATTTTGAATTAATCACACAGTCTCATGCTTGGGTTGTTACTGTTTGCTCTGTGATATATGGTACAAAGGTCTCATCTTTGACTGTCAGCCACTTTAATTTGATTGCTGACAACTATGAATTTTGGCACTGTGTGTGTGCATGTGTGTGGGCATGGGTTAAGTGAGTTGGTGTATATGTGGGCATAGGCACGTAATACCTGTGTCTGTATCTCTTCTGATGTACAATAACGATAATCTTACAAGACATAGTTCCTTATTTATTTATTTTAGGCGTTGGCCTGTCTTTACGGGCATTGTTTTATTGTGTTTCTGACCTTTTAACCTGCAGAACAGGTTAGAGAGGAAAGGAGGGCTTTACTAGAAGTAATAACACTCTTCCTCCAACCTCACTTACAAGAATGTGGGGATTTTAAGATTTTGTAAATGTATGCATTGTCACTTTTTCTTTCTGGTATTCATTACTTCCACCATGGATCTTATGTAACTCTTAATTTGTCTGTTAAACAAACAAGATATAAAGTGTTAATTTGTGAGCTTTAAAGGTGCTGGTAGGCGGATTTTGTCTTCTCTTGCTTTATATTCATCATACAGTATGAATCTTCTCATTTAACTCTCCACCAGAAAGTAAATAAGTGTATTTCCCCAAATGTCAATCTATTCCTTTGGTGGATTTGCAATTTGGAGATTGCGTTGGGGGAGGGACCAAATTATTCGATTTTGTGGCTATCAGGATCTGGGATTTCCACTATTAGATGAGTATGTTTTAGTCAGAGCAATGACACTAAGATAGATACTTGTTTCGAAATAATGGCATGATGTCTTTGAGGATAGTAGAAAGCAGGAGCATTGTTCAGCATTAGTGGGGGGGTTCATGCTCCCTGAATGCTGTCCACTGTGATCTGTAGTGTGAAAAATGAAAACTAGACAGTCGATTGCCTTTTGTAATTATGGACCTGAATACACTGGTTTGTCTAAACTGTCACTTTTGCTCTCATCCTCCCCCTCAGACTCCCCTTCATCTGGCAGTGATAACTCGGCAGGCAAACATGGTGGAGGCTTTGCTAAGAGCAGGGGCCGACCCTGCTGCCTTGGACCGTAACGGCCAGACAGCGCTCCACCTCTGCTGCGAATACAACCAACATGACTGTCTGTCTGTTGTGCTCTCTTGCTCCTCATCCTCCGCATGCCTGGAGATCAGGAACTATGAGGGTAAGCTGTGGTCTAACTAAGAAAGACAAAGAAAGTTCTTGACATAGAAAGATCTAGGATGACTCATTATCTCTTCTCCTTAAGTCATTTAATCTGATAAAGCCTTGTCAGATTGTTTGTAACCAATTCCTCCTCGGTGGTCTCCCTGTGATTACTTTAATGAATGCATACAAAGTCATTATAAAATTAAGAGTTTTTGATAAATTTGGATATAATAAATAGTCTCAACATTGCTGACTAAAAAAAGTTTTGGGCACCATTATCAGTTGCCTTTTCTCATATGTTTGTGACCAACTTTACATTTACATAACATGGCAACCAGACCACCACCAAAGTGCTAAAACAAAACTGCTACAAGATTATGAACTTTCCTCCTATCTGGTAACATAATAACAACCATATAGACTACCTTACTATTGTTTTTGCGTAATTGTTTGTTGGGGGATATGAGTGCGAAACCTTGTTCAGGTAGGGGTTCGGGTTGGTTGTTTTGGGTGTGTGGGCGGAAAGAGAAAAGGACGTGTACTTCCTCTGTGGTCTGTTGTGCTGTCACATTGCCAAATTTCTTATGCTGTACGTATGTATGTGTCTCATGTAACAACCTTTTAATACTTATGGAAACCACTAATTTGCCTTTGTGTAGAAAATGTGCTATTTACTGCCTTGCCTATGTCTCTGAGAGTTTATACTGTGTGTGGAGGTAGTATATGTACAGACAGGTTCATTCAGGAATGTGTATGGGCATTCACCCACATCTGTGCATAGTCTATGTGTGTGTCTGCATTCGCTCACTGTAAAACTCAGGTTCTGCTTTGCCCCTGTTCTCAGGTTTGAGCCCTCTCCATCTGGCTGTGCTGCGTGGCCATAAAGATTTGGCCAGAATGCTGCTGGATACAAGAGCTGACATCAATGCTATGGTCAGTCCCTGTGATTCAGCACTGACTAAGTTTCACAACATCACAAATTTTACTTTTACCATCTCTGCATCCTCTGACTTTTCCCATGGTGCTTTTTTCCCCCCCCTAATCAGGACATCAAAAGCGGCCAGAGTCCTCTCATGCACGCGGTGGAGAGCAATAACGTAGACATGGTCCACTTCCTCATTGAGGTAATGAGGGTGTGGGCGCATGGGGGAGGGAGGGGAGGGAAGGGCTGTGACTCAGCTCTATTTGATAAGTTTGGTTTTCTCTTTCCAGCTCATAAGCTGCATACTGAGTTTGCTATTCTTTTCTAGCTTATAGATAAGACCTTCAAAGAATTGGAGCAAAATATTCATAGTTTAGCTTTATTATCAGAGCTTAGCAGATGCGTTGTACATGGGCAGAATTATCTTTTCTCCTTCCTTTATTTCTCCTTTTATAGCATTTCTCTTCATCTCTCTTACATGATCTAACTCACCCTATCTGATCTATCTTTTCTTTCACTTTCCATGCTGAACTGCGTCTAACTCTGGCTTTCTTTATGAATCACATCTGTGTTAACTTCTTCTGTTTTTCTGTTGCAGAGTGGCTGTGATGTCAACGCCCAGTCATACAGTGGGAACACAGCCCTGCACAGCGCCTGTGGCCGAGGACAGGTGGACACGGTGCGGCTGCTGCTGAAGAGTGGAGCTGACAGCAGCCTCAAGAACTACCATAACGACACCCCTGTGATGGTGGCCAAGAACAAGAAAGTGAGCGTGGAGATGACAGAAAAAGAAAATATGCATAATAAAACAGACCTTGCTGAAATTTTACTGCATTGTTTGTTGTAGCCTTTTTTATGACTGTGAGTTGCTGCTTCAGGACAATTCAGATAATGTCAAGAAAACAGTGAATCAAATCAAATTGCCTGTGAATGACTTCCTTGTGATTTTCCAAATTTGCAGTCACTCACTGTAATTTTATGATGGAAAATCCCAACTATTTGCTATTTACGTTATGTCAGAATGAATGCAAACAATTGCAAAATCTCTTTGACTTAGCTCTGGTTAGGATAGTAGGAAGTAGGAAGAAATAGTTGGAGCCAGAAATAGAAAGTAAATGTGTGTATCCTTCCCTCTAGAGGTCAGCCCAGAATGGTGCAGTGTTTTCTTCACCATTATTACATTCTTGTTTGACTCAAGAGTTGTTTTTGTAGATCACTGTGAATCTTACTTTAGGTCATGCACACAAGGTTGTAACAGAGTGTAAATCTTTTTCAGATAGCAGATGTGTTACGAGGTAGAGGCTCCAACCAGATAAGAGTGCAAGATCAACACTGTGTGTCTGTCTCACCACATGGGAGTAACTTAACGGAAAATGGTAAGTACAGGCACCCAAGTTCACACACACGTACACACAGTCACTAAAATCACAGTATTTCATTTGTATTCTTTGCCTCTCCTTTAGGGTCTCCATCTCCCAACCACAGTCGTGGATGTTCGCCTTCAACTACACCCCACACCCCTCATCACAGCACCTCCCACTCTCCAAAGACTCCATCTACACTTGTATTTCCATTTTACTAGCTCAAAGTTTTGTCCAGTGCAACTTGCAACTACCTCCACACAGCCAACCAACAAAGAGACTTCAGTGGCCAAAATGATATCCAGGAGAGCGTTTAGCAAATGGGAAGGCAGACCAGCAAAAGACTGCACCTGAAATTAGACTTCCCTACAAGCTGGCCTTCTTTTCCTGGAGTCCATGACAAAAGACATTCATAGTTGGCGCCCCTCCTTGGGCTTTGATGCCTGGACAAAGTGCCTTCGACCGCTCTGGTCATCCAGCTGCTGTTGTGGGCACTCCTCTCATGACTGGGAGCAAACTGGTGACCTACAAGCTCCTGCAGTGATCAGCCGGATTTCTTCACTTGCAACGGAAATGTGCCAATGAACTCAGAGTCCCTATTTAAAAGTATTTTAGCCTTTACTTTTTGATAGAGGACAGTAGAGAGATAGCAGGAAATGGAGAGAGAGAGAGAGAGAGAGAGAGAGACCAGACTTGGACTGGGGATGTTTTGACACCTTACGTCTTTGTAATTGTATGCAGTCTTGACAATGTACTTGACAAAATTGCAACAAAAAAAAAATTCTGCCATTTTAATAATCTATTTCTACAGTACCTTTTAAGGTCTGTTTGTGTGCGTGTGTGGTGTTCTGCCAAGTTGTAGATATTTTTTTATATAAAATGTGTCCAGCAGGTCCACTCTTGTCTTGTTTTTGTCACCTTTGCCAATTTGAAAGCGGTGCTGTGATTGGTCAGCTGGGAGCAAACGACCAGCCCAAAAGCGAGCGCGCGGCCATGTTGAATTTGCCGAGATTCTGAAAGAAGAGACAAAAGAGCGACAAGTCGGCGGATTTCTCACAACAGCGGTTATTTACCACACCTTAATTAAACTGTCGATATAACTTTAAGCAGCGACACAGCGGGGAGGACTTTGGGTGGATGTAGCGACTTTCTCCGATTGGGTAAAGAGTCGTTTCTCAAGCATATTGGTTAACACGTACTTGCTAAGCTAACACTAGCACGCTAACTTAAAACATTTAATCAGGTTGAACAAAAGTACTGAAGTAACGGGTGCGAGCTGAGAAGCTCCGGACAGGTTTGCTTTGCGCACAGTGTTTCACGATGAACAGTTGTAAACGGGGTCCCATTCACCAGGAACAGGAACGGGACCCAAAGTTAACGCTGCTAGCTGGACGGCGAAAGCCACGTTGCTATGCATAAAGTTTTAACGCCGTTTAATACAGACGTGCTAATTAACATCTTTCAGGCTAACTTTGCTATCGATCGGGGACAACGAAGGGTTCGTGGAAAAGGAGAGTCCCACGGGACAACGCCTCGACGGCTGGCTTTACTTTGCGTTTTTGTTCAACAAGGTTAAATGTTCGGTGGCTAACTGGCTAACTTTAGAAAATAACCTGTCAGTTGGTTTGTGTTACGTTAGCTCAAGTTAGCATTAGCTTCAGGTGAGCTCGTGCCCACAGCATCATAACAAAGCCGCACTGGCAAAGTTGTTGTTGTTGCCATTAAATGACAAAATCAAGCCCCACAAGCTTGGCATTTTTTTTTTAATTTTGCTAACATTGAGCTACTTGTTTGGCGTTTTTACCAGTTATTTTTTTTTTAAATTAGTTTTACGGTCTAGCAGCTGTTGCTGATATTTGACGGTTTAGGTAAACGTGGCCTTGTTCCAGCTTATAAAACGTAGCCTTTGCTAATGCACACATCTGAAATGTTATGCATCTCCAGTGCTTTTGGGTGACGTTAGTTTGTTGAGTGTTGAGTGTGCTGTCGTTTCTTTTTTTTGCCTCTTGTTAAATCTATAAAATAACCACACACCGTTTATTTATTGCCTGACAGGTGACCTGGATATTTCGTTGATGGAAATACCCGAAGCACTTTGCAGACCGCCATCTCAACTTTTGCTGCAGAAGTAAAGGAAACTGGAACAAGATAACCACAGACATTTAAAGTGGACTGTCCATGTTAAAGAAAAGATAGCTGGGGTGACTGTTTTTGAGCCAGTATTAAGCCCCAGCAAAGATGTTTGAAGACTTTTGATGTCAAAGTAACAAATCATAAGAATAGTCTGAGATGTGACCAAGCAGATTATATTTTGCTACTCATTTTGAATGTATAAACATAGCACATAGACTTAAAAAGCCAAGATATTCGAAGAACACAAAGAAAATTCTAGATCATCACAGCAAAGATAAGGGCTGCTTTGACAAACATTTTTGAAAGAAAAGGAATAGTTTGTTTTGGTCACATATTTGATTTATTTATTCATATGAATGTTAATTTCTCCCTTTTTTGGAGAGTTGTCTTGTAAATAGACAGAATTCATACACAGACCTCTTCTTTTCAAGAGGTCTGAATGTTAGATTGTGTACGCAATACATTCTTTAAAAAGGAAAGATTTGAGAAAACGATTTTACTTTTTCAGCTTTTAGGGTTTTTTTTTTTTTTTTTACACACTGGTGCGTTAAGCAAAATAAATCAACACACTCTGAGGAAAATTGCCACTTAAGGTGTTGAACCCATGGCTACGGCAAGAACAGCAAACCCAGCAGCAACAATGATTGGATTGAACAAACCAGCAAATGGGCAGCTCAGGGGACCGACTCAGCCAGCTGGACAACAGTCAGTACTCCTTGGAACTGCCCAACAGCCCAGTGCCCCCCAGAAATGGACCAGTATTTCTCAGAGCAGTAGGGGCATCAAGTAAGATACTGGTTCCATATATTGACTAACTTCTGCATTGGAAGAAATGTTAGTTTTTGTATCAGTTAATCACCTCTGGGTACAAGAATTTGTAAAATGTAAATATAAATGTAATTCCTAACCAGAGAACAAAGCTTCTGAAAGTTATTTCTTACACAATAAAGTCGACCACAAACGTGTGTACAACAGCAAAAGAAGATGAGATTTTCTAGAAGTGTCTCATCATATATTTTGGTATTGTGAACCTTATTGGACATGGCTAGCACTTTTGGAAATTCCATTGCTTGTGAAAGAAAAGAAATAATTATTTTCCCGGCCAGCATCCTAGTCTCTGCGGGTAATATACAAGGAAATATAGTTTTTGCATTGAAAATATAGGGCTTCAATATATTTCAGAGCCTTTATTTGTCCGTGTGTTATTTTGTTATTTATTTAGACTTAATGTAAATTCTTACAATTTACAAAGGTTTGGTGATGACTGGAAGAAGTGCCTGGAGCTTCCTCCAAAAGATAACAGGATGAAAACTTCGGTAAGGTAACTATTAGTTATAGCAGACGTAATTATTCAGATACACTGTTCATATCTCAGACACTAACCACATTTTCTGTTGAATTTGACCTCTGAATTCTATTAAACAAGAATCTCACATGCTTCTGCTCTGGTCTCCCAGGATGTGACATCAACTAAGGGAAACGAATTTGAAGACTACTGCCTAAAACGGGAACTTCTAATGGGAATCTTTGAAATGGGATGGGAAAAACCCTCCCCTATCCAGGTAAATAAAGCTGAAGTGAGCTTGATATGGATTTTTACTGTTACATTGTGTGACGTTGCAGCCCTATTCTGGATTCTGAAAGTTCAGGAATAGGATAGACTTGCATGTTCTTCTTGATTGTTTGCCTTATTTAAAAAAAGTGTCATGTCCAATGAACCTTTCCCATTGTACTGATTGGGCTTGTCTGTCTACCAAAAGGAGGAAAGCATCCCCATTGCTCTGTCAGGCAGAGATATTTTGGCTCGGGCCAAGAATGGCACAGGAAAAAGTGGAGCCTACCTCATCCCTCTCCTGGAGAGGATAGACCTGAAGAAGGATCACATCCAGGGTGAGTTTCGGCTGCCTCTGCCTCCTGATAGTGCTAATTTTGAAATGGTTGCTGTGTGAAAGATATGCATCTATGATGGCTTGACTTTGAGGGTTGTATTATAAAATTATAGTTTCTAGAATTAGTTATAGAGTAAATATTTTATAATTAAACAATACACCCAGTTTCATACAGAAGCAGAAATTGAAGGAAAGCCTTGGTGTACAGGTCAGTCTTCAGCAGATTTTGCTGCTTTCCACAAATAATTTTGTCTAGTTGTCTGCAGATGTGTAATGCCATGAAGAAGTAACAGAGAGAAGTAACAAGACTATAGCACGTTTGACACAGTACTATATGTATTTCTTTCTACTGTTGGTGAACAGGGTTTTTGGTCTGAACATATATTTTTTTTGTAAGTATCACTTGTATTTAATTTTCTCCATGCATCCCATCAACCCTTGCATTTCATCAGCCCTTCCCATTTCTGTCTCAATTCAGCCATAGTAATGGTGCCAACAAGAGAGTTGGCCCTGCAGGTGAGCCAGATCAGCATTCAGCTCAGCAAGCACCTAGGAGGGGTCAAGGTCATGGCTACCACGGGTGGCACCAACTTGAGGGATGACATCATGCGTCTGGATGAGATAGGTACTTGTCATGCTGTTAATATTCAGGAGGATGAAAAGGGATGTTTCCATAAAGAAGATTGTAGATAAGTAATTCTTTCCTAGAAGCTACTGCCCAGTGTTTGATGGGATGTTTTTTTCTTGTCTCTGAAGTCATGACTCATGTGCTCATCAGGTCAATGCCAACCTGGCTTGTTGTTTTTGAACATTTCAGTTTAAAATAAGCTTGTATTTTTTCTTTTAAATCAGATTTTTAATAGTTTTTTTTACCATAGATATTTTTTTGTATGTCAACAGCACTGGTCAAAATGCTGCTGAATGACAATCACTTCTGTTGACCTCAGTTTAGCAGCTGTTGTCAGTGGTACTTGTTGTGTGATGTGCTGTTTGTGCCTCTTCCTCTCCTAATAGTGCATGTAGTGATTGCTACACCAGGCAGGATACTGGACCTGATGAAGAAGGGCGTGGCAAAAATGGATAAGGTCCAAACAATGGTGATGGATGAGGTGAGTTAGGCTCTCAATTTCTGAATTCCCTTTCCAATATTGTTGACTGTGTTTTATAAACAGTCTTTCTTTAAATATGTTTTTATTCAGGCCGATAAGCTGCTGTCCCAGGACTTTGTGGTCCTGATTGAAGATATTATCAGCTTCTTGCCAAAGGATCGTCAGATCCTGCTGTACTCTGCCACTTTCCCCATCAGTGTGCAAACATTCATGGTGAGAATTCAGCTTTCTCCGAAGAGGTAAAAATTAACGATCTTCGTATGCACTTCATTAATACACTGCGAATGTCTTGTCCAGAGCAAGCACCTGCAGAAGCCTTATGAGATCAACCTGATGGAGGAACTGACGTTGAAGGGCATCACTCAGTACTATGCCTATGTGACTGAAAGGCAGAAGGTCCACTGTCTCAACACACTCTTTTCTAGGGTGAGTGTTCAATGCCTATCAGTTAAATACTAAGAGCCCAAGCTGTATCATTTTAGAGAGTAACTTGACACCAGGCCCTCTCTGGTTGAAAGTGTTAAGACTATTAAACGGTTTATCAATTGATTTTTACACAAATTTTACGACATTCTCATATACATATATTGTGATAGAGGATTTAATCCATATTGCTAACTCCCTACTTGCAAAATATCATGCAAACAAACTTTTGTTTAGCTATAAGGTATGTGATTGGTCCTCTGAGAAGTATGTAGATTTGTTTTGTCAATTCAAGAAACTGGCTTTCGTATAAGGGCAATAATTTACATGAAATAAATAGAATTTAAATCAAAATTAAATCAAAAAGACAACAGGATAAGAAAAGGAGAGCCACAAATATACAGGCGAAGGACCAATTAACTGCATGCAGCTCGCAAGCTGCCGTTTGGCCACCCCAGCATAAACTGTAGCGTAGGTTGACCCATAGGATACCTGACACGGAGAATGTTATTCCTTCAGTCATCAATAATCATTAATATGTACATTTCTATTTCAGCTTCAGATCAATCAGTCTATCATCTTCTGTAACTCCACCCAGAGGGTTGAGCTTCTGGCCAAGAAAATCACCCAGCTGGGCTATTCATGCTTCTACATTCATGCAAAGATGATGCAGGAATACAGGAACCGTGTGTTCCATGACTTCAGGAATGGATTGTGCAGAAACCTGGTCTGCACAGGTAGATGGAGCGAGTTCTGCATTTTAAAACATAAAAGTGGAAATTTAAATGATTAATGGTCAGCAGGTTGACTAATATACGTATTTTCTTGTAGACCTATTTACTCGGGGAATTGACATCCAGGCAGTAAATGTGGTCATCAATTTTGACTTCCCCAAAAGTGCAGAGACCTACCTGCACCGCATTGGCAGATCAGGTGAAGATTAACCTATTTATAAATTCTCACATTCTCAACAATAGGTTTTGTTTACACCTAGGTTCACTTCATGACACTACTAACAGTACATAATAGCTACACTTCGTCTTTCCTCTCTCAGGGCGTTTTGGTCACCTGGGCCTGGCCATCAATCTGATAACTTCAGATGACCGCTACAACCTGAAGAATATTGAGGATCAACTGGTTACTGACATCAAGCCCATCCCCAGCAGCATTGACAAGAGCCTGTATGTGGCAGAGTTTCACTCTGTTGATGGCAACCATGGAATCGAGGAACTTGGAGCAGCCTGAATAAATGGTCAGTCCTTTGAGCACCTCAAAAACCAGCCATGATTTAAAATAACTCTTCAAGATGAAGTGTTTTTTATAAATCCACTTTCTCTGTGGTTCTTAACACCTTGTCCTGCACGGTGATATTTCAGCTGCATTTTTAATTTAAACTTATAATTGCAAAGATAAAATCAGAGATGCTATGAATTTCCTCATTCTGGTTCAGATTGAATTTGTGTGTATATGAAAGAGCATTTTGGTGGACATTAAATTAGTACCCAGTGTGTTCATAGCGCTGGAAACATGCAAGTGCTCTAGCTTGAAGGAGAGCCAATACTAGTAACCTTGCTAATGGATAATATCCTCTTTCATCAAGAAGATTAACTGAAGTTTTACAGGATTTAAAGGTGAAGGGTTGAGGGTTGTCCTCCTCAGGCTGCACAACAGCAGTCAACCTAGATTTGGATGGAGCTGATAAGCACACACAGCCAGCTGTCTGCTCTGCAGGTCTGCTAAAGCAGTGACTCATTCACATGGATCTTATCAGAAATCCTAACTTGGCTTTTGTGGTTTGTGTTTCAGGAGAAACATGGCGCCTGGCATTCATCACACAATATTGGCGACACATCACAGAAGATTCAAAGTGAAGATTTCTCTTCCCCACTTTGCCACCAAAATGGTCTATTTTAGATTTCTTTTCATTTCCTGTTTGAGTTACAGCAATCTCCAGGTTATGTTCACATCTTGCCTTTTGAGCAGATGCTTTAAAGGAAACTCACCCTTTTTTAAAAGAAAATCTACACTCAGTGGCTACTTTATTAAACTGTTTTTGTACTGGATCAGACCCCTCTCCCACCTTGCCCCCAGAAAAGGAGGTGCTGGAAACATTCCTTAGAGAGACTCCTTCATGTTGACGTGACAGGCTCTTGCCGTTGCTGCAGATTTGTCAGCTGCCCATTCATGCTGCTGATTTTGTGTTTAACCTCATCTCAAAGGTGCTCTGTTGGATTAAGGTCAGGTGACTGTGGAGAACATTGGAGGAGAGTCATTGTCATGTTTGAGATGACGTGTGCTCCGTGATGTGGCATAATATCCTGCAAGGAAATGGCCATTGGAAGATGGGTAGACTGGGGCCATAAAGGGATGTACATGGTCAGCAACGGTACTCAAGAAGGCCCAAGCATTTAAACAATGCTCTGTTAGTATTAAATGGCCAAAAGTGCCAAAGATATTAACATCATTACACTGCCACCAACTGCCTAAAATGTTGATGGATTCATGTTTACACCCAATTCTGACCCCACCAGCTACATGTTGCTGCAGAAATTGAGATTTACAAGACCAGGTGACATTTCTCCAATCATCTGCTGTGCAGTTTTGGTGAGCAAGTCTCCTCTAACCTCAGTTTTCTTTGTCTGCGTACCTCGGCTGTAACACGTGGTTATTTGTTAGTGTCACCTTCCCATCAGCTTGAACCAGATTGAGCATTCTCCTCTGACCTCTTTCATTAACAATGCACTTTTGCCCTCACGGCTGCCACTCATGGGGTGTTTTTGCTTTTGCACCACTTCCTGTAAACTCTGTAGACTTGTGTGTGAAATCCCAGAAGATTAGCACACATTCCACAGTGAAAGTCACGTAGATCACATCTCCTCCCGATTCTGACGTTTGGTTTGAACAACGGAACCGTTCGACCATGTCGCCATGCCGTAAGGCTGAGTTGACATTTGCATTAACAAGCAGGTGTACCTAATAATGTGGCCACTAAGTGTAGTTATTTTTTGTTGGTTATTCCTATTGCCCACCAATGTTATTGCTGAGATTTGGAGAAGCAGTGATAAAATTTGTACACATATCCATAGTTGAACCAAATTAACATCCTTCAAAAGGGAACCAAAGTTGGACGAGTAGACAAACTTTGGTTTGTCTACTCTAACAAAGTGCCTTAGTCTTAACGTCAAACCTCAGTTTTGCCCAGGCACTTGTTCCAACTTTGTATTCTAGGTAAAATGGCACACAAACAATCCATTATTAGTCAGTCTGTTTTGAAAGCACAGTTAAAGTCTGAAATGATATGCAGTTTTCCTTATTTGTAACAAATGCATTTGTTTTTATAACAAATTGTAAATATGATCAGCTAGAACTGCCCTTGTTGTCTGAATGTATCACAGCCTGGGACTTCTTGACTTCAGCACAATGTCACAAAAGAAGTGTATCTCAAATTTACAACATTAACACTGGAATTTCCAGCTGATTTTTATTTAAAAAAAATTTTTTTATTGTTTCTTTGCCTGACCAATACATTACTGCCAATCACCTGCAGGGAAGGGACCATTGTGTGTGCCCTCTTCTAAAGCATCTTAAGTAGTTAGCCCTAACTTTCTTCATGTCTGACTCTGGAGTGCCCTTTTTGATGATGGATTTTGGTTCCCCAATTATTTAACTTAAGTACAGGCAACACCTGAATCAATACATAATATGTGATAGAAAAAAAACAACCCGAGTCCATTTTGTTCCATCACTGTATTCTGGAGAAAGAAATACCTTCATGACTTGATGACCAGATTCTTTAAGCTGTAAGCCAGACAGACAAGAACTGTATGTTAAGTGTGTCAATGCCAGTGCCTCATACAAATTAAAGTCCCATTTCCTAACTCTACCTTTTTTGTTTTGTTTTTTATTTGTGTACACTTACGGTGATTTAATTATTCTCGTGCACTGAGGCAGCAAGGATTATCGGTAAGAATCGGGGTATCTAGTCAATGTAAAATCACAAGTTTGTGTTTCAGGTTTGGGTGTGGTAGGTATTCCACAGAACTCTTAAACAGCGAACATTATTGCTTGGTGAGTTTGAAACGACAAATTTGCATTAAATTTAATATTGCATTTTGTGATTTATACCAATTGTCAAATACAGTTAGTGTATCACTGGCCATTGTCATCTTAAAAAGGTCCATAAAGATGCACATGCATACTAAGGTTAAATCGTATAAAATACGGCGGAATACGTATATAATTTTGTAAACGTAATCACGCTACGGCCTCCCAAGTAGGTGTACCCTTGGAATGTCATTCAGCGGGAGATTGAATGAAACGAATGTTGAGCGAATGAACCCCGTGAAACGTCATCGGGAGGGGGCTGTCCCAGCTGTTATTTCAGCCAATGGCGGTTGACGTGAGAAGTACATTGGCCAATCCATGAATGCGTTACGGGAAATAGGCGGGCACTTGTCAACTACGGTCACGGACGTCGTCGTGAACTTTGCCGGTGTTGAACTACCCCTGGACCCAAACCGTCAGCGTGAGTAGCTAAACCATAAAATTACAGGAGCACTTTCGTAAGAAGAGGATAGTTGATGGTATCAATTCGCCAACCACCATATTCTCAATTACCGTGATTTCCATATGAAGGCGAACGGATCTCGTGCTCCACTCCACATGGCTACCTAGCCTCCCAGCTAACCAACCAACCAACCAACCCTGCTAGCTTGCATTAGCCTTCATAGGTTAAATATTGCTAGCGGATAGTTGTTGCTTGCTTATCTCCAACTGTGGCCTCTGTAGCGAACCACAAGTTGCAGCTCCATATTTTTTTTTTTTTTTTTTTGGTTTCCAGGTTGTATTGTGATCTATTATAAATGTCGAGAGTCTTATTGACCCGGGCCTTAGCTACAACCAACCTGCTGTGCTGTTACTGCCAGGACTGTGGGACAGATCACTCACTGTAGTTAACCAAGTTAATGGTAGCTGAATGCATGTAAGTGAGCTGACTGAGCCAAAGTGCATTGGATATGTGAAGAGTGGGTAATTGTATGCCAAGCAGAATATTAATGTGTCTATATATGAAACCTCGCAAGTCATTCAGTTAAGATTAAATAAGATAAGATGAGATAAAACTTTATTTATCCCGAGGGAAATTGCTGTGAAGCTGTTGCAGTAGGCTACAAAGTAGGAAACAGTGGAAATATGGAGTGCAAAAATATACAATCAGTAAATGTGCAAGTATAAAAATATCAATACACCAAATCCAAAATGCCAAATTTATAAATAAGGTTAACGATAAGGTTGCTTCTTGGTGAGTTAACAGTCACTAGCCTGCAGCTGTGTGATTAAATTACATTCACATTCATCTACTGTCTCTCTTTTCCAATCCGTTACAGTCTGAGTATGGGCAGTGTGTTGGCTGCCGCCTCCCCCAGTCCTGCCCCAGCTGCAGCTGGAGGTAGTCAAGGGGTCCCAGGGTTGGTGTCGGTCCCTCCAGGGTTCACCATGCCCTCAGTTTCTTCCGTCCCTCCAATATCTGGATCTGACCAGCAGACAGCAGATGCAGATTCCCCACTCCCAAACCCAGGCACATATGAGGAGTGCCATCGCAAATGTAAAGGTTAGAAAATCAAATTTAAAAATTAAATTACTCGATGCACATCTCACACAATTCATGACTGATGTTTATTCTTCACATTTGTTCAACTTGTAAGTAATAATCATGGTATTGTAATAAAAGTGTCATATTGGCATGGGCTTTAAATAATTGTCTAATGTTGAGTTACATTGATCTTTTTTTTTTTTTTTGCCCTTTTTCTGTTATAGAGGTGTTTCCTCTACAGATGGAAGGAGTGCGGTTAGTGGTCAACAAGGGCCTGAGTAACCACTTCCAGGTCAGCCATACTGTTACCCTCAGTACAGTGGGTGATTCTGGTTATCGATTTGGTTCCACCTACGTAGGCACTAAACAAACTGGACCAGCAGAGGTAATGATCATTTCCCCATCACTTCAGCAAACCTCTAAAATGATGTTAACATTTTGAACTTTGGGTTATAAATCTCCCTGGTGATGTTAGAAGTCTGAATATTGTCTGATGTATTTTCTTAGTTGCTTGTTTGCTCCATGAATGGAAAAATAGATCAATTTCCTCTAATTACATGGCCAACTGGTCACAAGAATTGACTCATAAATGAAGGCTGGTTCATTGACGATTTCAAACTGCATTTTTTCAGGCCTTATTATTCATTTTTTGGAAAGTAAAATTGCTTCCTTAATGTTGTCTTACCTTAGGAAATTTGTATCAAAAGATGAAAGACAAGAGTGTTTGCCATTGGACAGTTACAAAAATATATTTATATGAAAAATGTACATGAAAGCAAACTGCAGGTACCTGCATGCATAGGAGCAGGACTAATGCCATGGTTATAATATTGGTTATAGTTACTTCAGCTAGATGATTTTTTATGACCCGTTTTGTCTTAATCAGGGTTCAAAACTAAAAAACATGCTTCAGTTTGACTCCACCCATAAGGAGCACACGAGCAACTGATAAATACAGCATAACAATATTTACACTGATGCTCAGGAAGCTATACAGCCCAAGGTTCCATAACATTGCTCTAGGCTACCTTTTAATACAGATGGCAAGGTTTCAAACGTTATCCACATGACCTGAAAGCTGACGAAAGTGTGTTTTGTTCCCCTTAGTCATTCCCTGTCATGGTTGGAGATATGGACAATACTGGCAGTCTGAATGCCCAGATCATCCACCAGCTCACGTCTGCTGTGCGCTCCAAAATAGCCATCCAGGTATGCAGACTTGTAGAGGGAACAGCCTTTCAGATGTTGTCTTTTAGAGTCTATTTTTTCTGCTTTGAAGCGTCACTGACATCGTCATTCCAGTCTCTGAATTTTTATTCTACTGTTTGTGTGTTGCAGACTCAGCAGCACAAGTTTGTGAATTGGCAGTGTGACATGGAGTATCGTGGTAAAGACTTCACCTCCGCTGTGACGCTCGGAAATCCAGACATACTTGTTGGATCTGGTATGATTCTTTTCACAAAATTGTAGTGGAGGTTTTGTTGTAGACATTTTGTAATTCCTAATAACAAATTCAACGATGGGGTTTGTTAAGAGTGAGAACAATAATAGAATGTAACCATTGTTTTTGGGTAATATGGTCGAAATCAATATAACAATATTAATTAGTAGGGATATCCAGTTGAAGTTTTTTTTGGCCCCAATCCGAGTCTTTTTAATAGAGCTGGCAAACCATCCAGGCACTGACTGCTGTATGACTGGGTATTGTTTTGGAAATAGTGCTGATTTGACATTTTTAATACCTAACTTTGTTAAACTTTTTTGTTTTCATTTAACAATAGAAGCCAACATTTGAGAATGTTGGCTTTAATACCCGTGGTAATGGAGGGTCAGAATACAGCAGTGGTGACACTGCATTTGACAACAACATCAAGGAGGAATAAGAAAATGTAAAAACAAAAAAAAATTGCTAGAAGACATGAGACAGGGGAAGACACATTTACTACAAATATGAATGAGAAGGGGCTATACTGTGTATATATAATGGAAGAATATTTACTACTTTCCCTCAGGCATTTTGGTGGCCCACTATCTCCAGTCTATCACACCAGGACTGGCTCTGGGTGGTGAGCTAGTGTACCACAGGAGACCAGGGGAGGAAGGAGCTGTCACCTCCCTCTTGGGCAGGTACACAGGTAAAATCCATATTGAACTGTGCGCTGCAAGACTATTTGATGCTTCAATTCATACTTTACAATCCTGCTTTGTCAACTTTATAATTTAATATTTAGCTACCATTTTCCAAAATGTTAATTCATTGTGGAAGTTACTTTGTAGTGTGACCAGGACTCAGATAAAATAGTGCCTAATTCCATCTCATTGTTTTATGTTATCTGTGTGATAGATGTTTAAATCTTTTTTTTTTTTTTTTCTCCTCAGGTGACAACTACGTTGCTACATTGACTTTGGGAGGGGCAGGAGCTCATGCTACATACTATCACAAAGCCAATGATCAGGTACCTAACATAGTAAAAGTGTATCGGTCATGGTTCGTCTCCCAAAACTGCTCAAATGCAGCATTTTAGTTTGAATTCTGCATATTAGCTTAAAGATTGGGTTCACATTTTTTTCACAGTTTGTCTTAAAACAATGCTCACATGCCCATATGTACATTGAAACAGTTTTTGGTCGCTGTGATTGTTCCTCTTGTTCATACTGCCTGTCAAGTTAAACTCTTTGTAGTTCAAAGTTCCTGCTTTGTGTTACTATCCCTCCACTGCACAGCAGCTGTCCAGAGAAACACAAAGAGGGAATTTTGTACTAAAAAGACTAACATTGGAAGATACTGTGGTGGAAATCTGAAAATGAAGAGTCACCAAAGTCTTCGGAGTATTTATTAAGCTTTCTGCAGAAAGGACCCACTGATGTGCACTCAACGGGTGCCACAGTCAAGAGTGTGAAAAGAACTGTGGTTACATTGTCTTTATAGAGAAATCTTACATTTGAAGGTTGGGCTATCTACTGTTTGCAGCTGCATGCAGGTTTACCTCAGTTGCCCACACACTGTATCCTCCCAAGGCAGAAACAATTCGCCAGTCAGATAAGCAGTTTCAAGGACTAGGACAACACAGGAGAGAGTCTCACAACAATCTCCCACTGTCTCTGGGAGAAAGGTCAGCTACAGACAGATACAAAGCAAATTTCCATTGCAATACCCACTTAATGTCTAATTCAGACTGCTGAAGCCTCATATTAGCTTCAGCTGAACTTTGGAATACATTTTTGCACTGAGGGAGGCATGTGGGTTTTGTCCCCTTTCTCTTACACGGGCAGGAGAAAAATAACAGCGACAAAAAATTCTTTCCATGAGCATATTGGCATGCGAGTAGGGCGTTAAGATGGGCTCGGAAAAATGTGAACCTATCCTTTAACATATGTCTTCTAATACAGTTGCAGATAGGAGTTGAATTTGAAGCCAACACAAGAATGCAAGACACTACAACATCCTTCGGTTACCAGTTGGACCTTCCCAAAGCAAACTTGCTCTTTAAAGGTAAATAAATACAGTATGAATACAACCACATAAATTAAGACATTTACTCAAGTACTGTACTTGAAAGTACTTGTACTACACATTTATTAGACAGCTTTAGTTACTAGGTACTTTTCAGATTCAGATGATTAATTCAAAATATAAACCACAAATAAATTGTGATGTATTATAGATTAAAGTAGTTAGTAGTAGTTAAAATGATCTCCACCTTTACTGGCTGCATCATTAAAGTGATGTACACATACATGCATCTTAATTATAATCCAATACTATATATTCTGAAATGGGCCATTCTACATAATGAGTAGGTTTACTTTTGGCACTTTAAGTGTGTTTTGAAGCTAATAAGTTTGTACTTCTAATTTAAATTTTGAATGCAGGACTTTTACTTGTAACATAGTATTTCTACATTTTACATTTACTTAAGTAAAACATCTGAGTACTTCTTCCACCACTGAAATTTTATTCTCAAATGATATTAATCTACTTTTTCACCTTTCCTCTCTACAGGCACAGTTGACAGTAATTGGGTGGTTGGGGCAACCATTGAAAAGAAACTGGTGCCGTTGCCTCTCACACTGGCCTTAGGGGCTTTCCTCAACCATCGCAAGAACAAGTTCCAGTGTGGCTTCGGTGTCACCATTGGCTAGAGGTGCGGGGGGCTTCCTGGAGTCAGCTCGCAGGCCACAGCTTGGACCGGCACAGAGACACACAGGAACCTGGACTAAGACTTAGAAATTGGATTCAGAGACTCTCTTACAACTGTGATTTCTGGGGCAGACAGAGAGACAAAGACAACTACCAAGGAGCCAGGACTGGCCAAGCCATGCCTACATTCTGTAGCACAAATGTCTTTCCTTTTTGGTGTATTGGATATACCCAGAGGCTAGAGAGATGTATATCAGAGGGCATCAGTGATGCATGAGAACATGTGATGTGAAAATCAAAGTAAGTGGTTAGAAATAATATATGGTGATCATGTATGATGGATTGAAATAAATGTGATTACTTTTTGTAAAACTGGATGTTGTAATTTTTGCCGTATATAAACATAATGGAACAAAATATGTAATATATAAAGCTGTAGGCAGAATAGTTTAAAAAAAAAAACAGGCAGGAAAATGTCATTCACAAATGTAAAGTAAACCACCAGTATAAGTATAGTAAAAGCACTGTCATGCTATTGGTTGGACAGGAGATATGACTAACTTTTGGACAGAAATGTAATAGTCGTCAGGTTCCCTTGGTTTAAAGTCATTGCATGACTTCAATCTGAACTGGTTAAAGGCTCTCAGGATGATTCCTTTAGCATTCAGGTGTTTATAGAAATGGAAAAAAAAATTAGACAATTTAATGCAATGGATAGATGATAGATAAGTTACACCCTTTAAGGACATTTGAGCTTGTATTTAACTTTTTTGTACCCGTTATATTTTTAAAAAATATTGCTTTTTTTCAAAATATTTTATAGTGTAAATGAGAGAATAATCTTCAGATACTTTAAACAGGTCACAAGACATTGAACTATTAAACTTGCATTTAACGTTTTGATATCTTTCACAGTTTTTGAATCATCACAGTTGAATTTTTATGCTTTTATCAGTCCTTTTCTGAGTTTAAAATGGGTGTGTATTGCGCTGCTTAGAGTGAGTCACGTGATCTGTGATGTCACCCACTGATCCTCTGTTTCAAAAATTTTAGACTTCAAACCCTGTAACTTCTACAACTTTCATTTCTCATACATAATTTATACATCAAAATCTAGACAAATTTTAGGTCTTAGTTTTTGAATTTTCTGCCTCAAAACACCAAGAGAGACCTTCAACTGTCTCATTGACTCCAGTGTTGTTTTACCTGACACTCTCGAGCAAAAACACAAATGGTGGGGACTTTCTAAACTGATTTCTCTATCCACACACCCACACACTTTCTCCAGCCTTTGGGTTTACCATAAAGAGTCCCAACCATCTAACAGGAGCTCACAGGGGACAGATCTTCAAAATAAAAAACCCCCACACGGTAACAGAAGCTTATGGCAGGCTTCTGGAGTGCTAAGAATTATCTGACAATGAACCACGATGTTGAAAGTAGACTAGAGTTCAGCCTTTTAGATATGCCCTTTGTCACATTGGCCCTTGTTATGGATTTTTGGATAAGTTGTTGGCAAAAATATACTGTCTTAAGGTTATTTCTATACTGTACTAGCATTAAACTCAAACTAAAATAAAATAAAAAATGCAATACATACCCGTCTAACTTTAGGACAGTAATGTAATAGTCCTCAGAGTCCCTTGGTTTGAAGTCAATGCATGACTTCAACCTGAACTGGTCAAAGGCTCTCAGGATGACTCCTTTAGCATTCATCTCTATAATTGTGTTATTGGGAAGAACCAAGAAATTACAATTTAAATGCAATTGATAGATGAGGTATTCTTGCTTGTGTAAATTATTCTGAGGCACTGCTCTCACAAATTCCTTCGAGATGCTCGGGTGTAGGGCTGGTGGGTGGTTGTTTTACATAACTGGATGGTGTGATTTAAGATCTCAAACATTAGCTTCTGCCAAGTAGCTTTGTTCACTTCAATTGTACTCCTACATGCGTGCTCCTATATGTGGCTCGTGTGTAGCAACACCTGGTGTACAGTCATGTAACATATTTCACGATCTTCCCTAAGCAGTGCAACCACTTGGAGAACACGTCCCACAGGTGTGCTCCTCCCTAAAACCTACAAATATTCTGGGTTATTATGCTGAAAAAATTATATTTACCAAGGCCTTTGTCCAAAACATATGGGACTGGGGATGTCCACAGTATGTTCTCAGCAATAATGGCACTCCTTTATATGTTCGGTGGCTAAGATGTATAAGAAATATTAGAAGTATTGGGTAATACAAAGAATTCATACATACACGTTTATCATAATAATAATTTACTACACAAATGCTAAACTTACCTCCAGAATATCATCATGTAATAAATCTAAGATAAAGCATAAAAAAACAAAGAAATCGATAACTAATAGTTAATGACACTATGAAACTACAATAAAGGCGCCACATATGAATTTGACAAAACAATCTCACCACAATGTCCATTTAACGATATAAAGATGTTTTGACTTTACTCTTGTTTACGTCTGTGATGTCCCTTTCTTCACCTATGTCTACAAAAACAGATGAGATGCTGCCTTGTAAAGTACTGATTAATTAAAAATAATTTTATGAAATAAAACAAAAAATATCAAATAATCCAACTTACCCACTATCTCTGGTCCATTCTGTAAAAGAAACGTATTTGATCACAACAACATATGTAATGATGTAATTCTCAGATATCCAACACAAAATCAATGCACGTTTATTCTGAGTATAGCATAACATACATCATAATTTGACAGAAAGTACAACAAAAAATGAACTCTTACTGGGTTTAGGCAGAGTGATGAAACTGCCAAGTTCACAACAAGGAAAATGAAGCCTTTCATCCTTGTGGTGTGTCTTGGACCAAACTTAAAGTCACACAAGATTATATGAAGAAGCATGAAAAATTCAAAGATAGTTATGCTATTGCTGAAATGCAATAAAGCTACTATACATTAATTTGAAAATTCAGTTTGTTTAATCTGTACTTACCTTCTGCCAGCCCGACCATCTGTTCCTCAACTGCACGTGGGAAGCTCCGGTTGGAGTTTTCCACTCAGAAAACAACGCAAAACAGGTTTTAAACATTTAGTTGTGGTTGTGCAAGTCATGCATTATTTGAAGTCCTTTCAAATACTTGAACAATTCTTTTGGTTGCAATGCTGTCAAGTTAAACATTTTGTTGTTAGAAGAATCTGGGGAAATTCCTTTACTGCCAGTGAACAGTCCACACTAATTACATTTAGCACTGCACTTTAGGGTATCATTTATTCAAGTGAAATGAATTAGGACTACAGCAATGATGCTAAACTATACCCTGCTGTTGTTGATCTTTTGATCTGATCAGCAGTTTTTTTAATATAATTTTTACTAGGGCAGTAACTTCTTAATTGTTGATTTAGCGTGATTCAGATTTTGTGTCCAACCTAAAGAATCACAGTCCGTGAATGTAAGCTTTGCACATGTACATGTTCACTAATGGAAGATTTCAGAATGATTTCGTGAAGTCTTTTGAACTTACCATGTGTCACATGGGCTTTGTCGTAGTTGTTTGGGTAGGTGGTTGTAAGTTTGGGAGAGTTTTTACGCTGCAGACTGGAAATATCTAGAGACAATGCGTATTAATGTAAAAGGAATTTTAACAATAAAACGTTTTTCTCAGCCAAGATATGCTTGCACATTATTTTTAACATTAACTTTAATAAAATATTAGCTAAAAACTGTCAAATTTTCCACTACAGCATCAAATATTTACTCTATAATAAATCTGATTAGGATGAGACATAATAGCTCACCTGCCATTGAAAAGAGAAAGATAGCAATGTGTCAAGAAAGGCCTGTGAGGCAGCTCTGCCACGACAGGCCATCTAGGCAACAGGGGAAGGACCCAAATGCAGACAGAGGTAGGCAGGGAGGCGGAAGAAGTCCAACGATTTATTAACTCAAAAAATAAACTCACAAAAAACCACAGGAACAGACACGCAGGGATTCACTAGGGACATGACATCACAAGGAACCGAACACAGGAAACACAATGACACGACAGAGAACAAAGGGAGAGGACCGGTATATATAGGTAAGGAGACAACGAGGGAAACAGAAACAGGTGAGCACAAGACACAGTTGAACCTAATCAAAACTGGCGGGAAAACAGACAATGACAGGAAGTAAAGGGCACACACGAACACAAGACCAGGGACTTCAAAATAAAACAGGAAACAAGACAAAAGTCCAAACAAGAGTCCTTCGTGGACCATGACACAGTGCCCCCCTTCAGAAACTCTCCACTCCTAATTTGAAAAACAGAAAACATGAATCAGTGGTTAGAGTGATCTGTTTGGACATCTGTTGTTGAATATGTGGGTTCTTGCCCAGCATGATGAAGGTCACCCGCCTCTACGGGCAAGGCCATTCCAGTGCTGAATCATAGTCACCTGACACTAAACGCAGAGCAATTATCTGGTAAGCATAACCTTCTGGAGAATACAGCCGAGGGCTGACCAGATAACTGTTGTAGTCACTGCTTGTCAAAAGTCTCTCAAAGTTCTTAATTTGCCAGACATTATGTGGACACTCAGACAGGTTGATGTCATCAGTGGAAAATCCTCCTGAAGAGTCTTCATATTCTTTATGCAAACACAAACACAACCTGAAAAGGCTTGGCAGCATTCAGGGGAGCCTTGTAAAACTGCCAATCAAAGGTTGGTCAACCTGGAGGCCACTGCTTGTGGTACCAGCTTTTGAAACATAGAGGAGACACAGTCCTTTTGTTTGTTTCAGTACACGAATGAATCATGACAACAGATGTATGATTTGCTTGGCAAGATTCTTGCTAAAGTTGAGCAATTTTAGCATTGCCGTTGTGCTGATGTTGGTATTTAGCTCAAAGCACTGCTGTGCCTAAGTACAGCTTTGCAGTCTTGTTTAAATATAGGCGAAAACACGGGAAGCAGAGACAACTTTTTTTTTCAGTGTTGATGAAATGTAACATTTGTACAACAGCAAATAAGAAAAATATATAGCTTCTCTTCCTCATTTTGTTGTGTTGTATAGCGTTTTTTTTTTTTTTACCTCTTCCTAATTTGCTTAATTTTCACCAGTCTTGAGGCGTCAAAGCAAACTGATCTAGCAGCTGTCTGTAGAAAACATGGCTCTTGTTACTGGAAGAGGTTTTGTGGTTAAAATGGTTGTGTTTACAGTGGTGATAGGATTACTCTACAGTAGTGATGATGTAAAGGCAACTGTCAAAAAGGTGACCCTAAAATTACAACAGAGCAAGACATCTGTCCCCTCTTCTCATTTCTCAGTTTGTACATCCTCGATTCCTTTCCTCGCCTCCTCTCCTCGCGTCTTAGTCCCTCCCACCTGAGATGCGAGCAGAGGAGGCAAGGAAGAGACACGAGGAGAGAGGAGTCGAGGCAACAGGCATTTAACAAAATGAGACATCTGTGCTTCGGAGCAGTCATTTTAAAGCAACTTCAGTTAAATATGACGTGTGGCACAGCTTCATTATCTGTCCATTGTTTTGTTATAGCCTACTGTTGTATTTTATAATCTCTGTCAGATGAGCAGTATTCATGACAACTTATATATTTACTTTTAATTCACTTCACTTTGGGCCAATGTCAGAAAGCATATAGCATAAAAATGATAATGAACACGCTGAAAGGAAATTGACCTTCCTCTAAGTGCAGTTATTACAAGTACAATCTGTTGTTGATTAATGAAAGACGACTAAAATTACCCAAACTTGTGATGGTTTAACTTTACTCTAAATCATCCAGACACACTCACAGCTGTATTCAAAAATGATGCATGACCAAGCATTTTTCAAACATACAGATATTTTACAGTATTTTATTTGCCAAGATCATAAAATTTAACAAGATACTAAATTTCAGGCATTATGACAATTTATACTATTAAAATACAGATTAATAAGGGTAAGTGATAATGCATACTTTTTCTAAATCATGCTTATAAGCAATTATAATGAAATTAGAAAAGGTCATGAAGTACCAGGCTGATAAAACAATGTTAAGTGTGTTTTTGAGCTGATAAAGAGGGGTGTCTCCAGGACCCCAAACAGAACATTTAGGATTAAAAGCTCTTTCTGAAAAACAGTTTAACCACATTTACGCAAATAATGAACAAATGAATTCGTGAAATATCACTGTTAATGCTTCTTCTTGCTTGCAAACTGTTTTCACATTTTTTCTCTCTCCTTGCGACATGTGACAGGAGTGAAAGGAACAGAGGGGCGTGTCAGAATATCTAAAGTCATGATCAGGAAATTCATGTTACACAAACCTGATATTTATCTGGGTATTGTATCATATGTCATTCATATGCTTCCATTCATCTGCATATACATTTCATGTTTTTTTATTTTCTTAGACGGGAGCGCGTGTCGACAGGCATCTTTCATCCATCTCATACTTGCTTTGAATGCTGATTAGGCTAAACGTGTTTTACACACGTGTTGTAACACTCCTGTACATTTAATCACACTGACATTTGACCTCAGTCAATATTATGAAAACCTATTATTATATCTTTTGCAAACTGTAGTGCCGTTGTTTCAGAAACTTTTTGTATTGAAGTAAAACACATTTGAACATAAGAAACATTGGACAATCAACTGTCTTTTTGGAGATGTAAAGATATCCTGTACTCACATGCTTCCCATTGTACCCTTAAAGACCTTGAAAACTTGGTTTAAAATCTTAAAAATTTCTCTATGTCATTAAATATCTATAACTACGTGAGCAACAATCAAAGTAAAAGCTGAGAAATAAATACATCCCTAGATATTATTTATGTATTTGAGAGTTTTACAAAAAAAAACTTTTTCATGTCACTCATAGTAAGAAGCTGATTGACACTTTTAGCCTTTAAGCAATGTCATGCAGTATATCATTGTGCCTCGTGTTCAGTCGGCCAGAGAACACTTTTCCCTGCTGGTTTTATTAGCTTAAAGTGTGAGCAAGATAGAAACAGTCAACCATACAATTAAGAGCATTTATAGATTCAGTTGAATTCTCTCTCAGTCAACAGCATTGCAATAAGTCAGCTGCATTAATTATTAACGTTACTCTAAAATCATCTCTGTATTCATACTTAAATCACATTAGTTTAAGGCTCAGAGTTAATATTTGTCTTTGGTACAAAGATGAAAGTAAATTACAGTAAGCAATTATCTTACTATAGGAATGTAATGTAAAAAAGGCATTAAAATGGTTAAAATGTTATTTAATAGTCTCCCTTTTTTAGTTTAGTGAGTAATAAATTAAGTGTTGACACCAAATGAAGAGGAAACATAGATTAACAACCCAGAGTAAAAACTTAATTACTATTATTTAATCTATTTCCCTGGTCTCATGTAAGACTTTTAATCACATATTGATGATTAGTTCAAAACTGGCCGCAGTTGGGACCCTACAACCTATTTTCAGCAAGGTGGCCAAGTGGTCAGAGTGAGCTTGAATGGCCACAGGGTTAATACAGAATATTTCATTGCAAATAAATTCCAGTCACGTGACTCATTGAAGTGGACAAGCAGGACAACAGAACCTCCACCTGCTTATTCATTCTACATTTCCATACACACCACTGTGAGATGTTTTATTCACACTGCTCTGTCAGTTTCACCACTGGGTGGCAGTGTAGCCTCTTTCATGTGCACAGGGAACACTGACACCCCACTTGGGTTTTACAGTGTTGCATAATGCATTACATGACAATCATGTGTCAGACGGTTCTGTCTTAAGGCCACTTACATTTTTTCCCACACATACACACATCATGGGGGTTCAGTGTCTTGCCCAAGGGCACTTGACACAGCTGTGGATTGAATCACTAACCCTACAGTTAGTGGTGGAAGACATATTCAGATCATTTACTTGAATACAACAATACCACTGTGTAAAAATACTCCATTACAAGTAAAATAACTCTATTTGAAATGTTACTTAAGTTAAAGTACTAGCAACACAATGTACTGTAAGTATTTAAAGTAAACTCATTATGCAAAATATTATTATTATATTATTGGATCATTATTATGTACGTTAACATGTTAGCACTACTTTAAAAAATGTATGATACTTTATAATCTGATGATATGTTTACTATAAGTTGGAATAAGTAACTATAGCTGTTAATAAGATGTAGTGAAGTACCAAGTACAACATTTCCCTCTGAAATGTAGTAAAGTATAAAGTAGCATAAAATTTAAGTACTCAAGTAAACTACAAGTACCTCAAAACTGGACTTAAGTACTGTTTGAGTATATAGTAACTTTCCACCACTGCCTACGATTAAAGGACAACCACTCTACCACCTGAGCTATTACTGCCCTAGTTTACTGCTTGAACCACCTGTTTTTCAATGGCCGTACAGTTGGCCTTACAGTGTTTTGCAGTCCAATACAGTCGCTCTCCAACAGACACTACCTTTGTGAAGCTCGAGCTGTGGATTCAAGGTGGAAAATTTTGAGGCAATCAGTGGAAAGAAAACCTCCTTGAGACAGTTTCAACTCATTTTAAACACTAGCTTCACACATTTTTGCAGGGCTGTTGGATTGTATTATATTTAAGGTGTTCTGCAGACCAGCCAATACGGGACAACAAGGCTGAGAAAACAACATAGCCTGACAGCATTTACAATGACCAATTGACTTGAGACAGCTATCTTCTCATATCCACAGGCACTGATCTGCTTATCAAATCAGCAGCAATAGTCTACTAACAACCTCTTATCTACATCAAAACAACACTGAATCTTTGTTTGTCACTAAGGTCGGTGATAAAGGCAAGATGTGTCTTGTACAAAGAAACTTGTGTGCGTCAGACAACAGCTCCCTCCCCTCAGCGGTCTGTGTTGAGAGAGTTTGAATGGGGCACACATCAGTCTAGCCTCCAGTATTAGAAAAGCAGCTGTTGGGATCAAGGCCTTAACGATGCCTTTTGGCTGTTTTGACTGATAATGCAGTGTAAATAGTTCTTTTGGGTGCCCACACAAGTGTTAATCAGGTATAAAACAGGCTGGAGCCTGAAAATGTGAGATCAGATTTACATTTGTAAAGTCTCACGGAGCTTTGCAGTAGTTTGACTAGTTTGTGTCACTGAATCTAGCACTTTAAATGCTGCAATTACATAAAGGCAGATTGAATTCTAGGATCTTACAGTTAAGAAGTACAAACCTAGGCTACATCCTGTAAGTGTATGAATGACTAATGTATTTTAGTAAACTGCTGATATTCATCCAATAATTTTTGCAATCACGGATAGTAAGTTACTCACTGCACCTTTATGAACAATCATTCAAAAACAAAAATTATTCTCTGTTAAAGCACAAGTCTTCTCTTTTCAAATACATTTTTTTTTCATTAAAGTTTTTGCGGTTTCTGTTTTGATGTAACCAGGAAACAAATATGCATTGTGTGTGTGCATGAGTGTGTATGTAGTATTGCCATTGGACTCTGACCCTCCACATTGGATGCTGGCACTGTCAATAGGTGGAGGATAAGGCTTTGTGTTACAACAATAAGAGGTTGCACGATTCTTGTTTTTTATGACTTTTTGTTTTTTAAGAACTCGGTGGTGCTCGAAGCACCATCAAAACAAATAAGTAATTTTAAATAGAATCAAATAAGCATGCATCTGATTTTTAGAGCAACACACTTTTTTATGTTTATATGATATCAAATGGGATAACTTATCTAGGCCTCTCTCACACCGTCTCACCACCATTTCTCGATTTTAGTGTTGGCACCAGGAAGGTGCAGTTTCATGGCAAGCGTTGACAAGTACAAGAATAAGAACAACAGTCTGCCTCTGGAAAAAGTAGGAGACAAAACTGTGATAGGAGCCAGGACATGTTAAGACATGGGAGATGAAGTCAAAATACCAGTTGCCTCCTAGGAAAAAAGCAGCACAGTCCCACTGCAGCTTGTGACCATAGTAGTCCCTCTATATGTCTATGTAGTAATCATACTTTGTCAGTGCTGTGTACTTTCAGGTTGGCTTGTCAATACACTGAATGCTCTAAAATAGACAATGTTGTAGAAATAGATATTTCTTGTGAAATGATTTCTTGTAGATTTACATGTTCTGCAAAAGACTGCAAAGAATACAAAGAATCGTCAAATTTATATGTTCCAGATTCATCTATTTATTTTTGATAAATTACAAAAAAGAAACAGTCTCCAACTTCACAACACTCAATAAAAACTAAGTATATACAAGTTAAACAAGTGCAATTTTTGCACCTAGCAATAAATATTATGTTGTGGGTATACAGTCAGTTTAATTTGGTTTACAGTACAATTCAGATTTTTAAAGGATTATATTTCACGCTTCAAACAGAGGTAGACCAAACAGGGCCGGCATCTTGATAAATGATGGAGCAGGTGTGGAGGTTGACTTAGTTGGCGTTGACAAAGGATTGGTAGAGGGACATGAGCTGGGCCTGGAGGTCCTGGGCGTAGGGGTCCAGCTTTTCCCTCAGGTCCTCAGCGTAGGGGGCCACCATTTGTTTCACCAGATTTGCTCTCTGAGTCAGCTCAACCTGGACCTTGTCGGTCATGGGGGCCACGCTATCCTGGAAGTCCTGTAGGTGCTGGTCCACCTTCTGCTTCAGGTCATCGGTGTAGGGCCCCAGCTGAGCCTGCAGATCCTTCACACTCTGCTCCAGGCTGGTCTTCAGCTCCTCGCTCTTCTGCATCAGGGTGGTCCTCAGGGCCTCAGAATCCAGGGAGTCTGCGTAGGGTGCCAGCTCCTGTTTGAGCTGCTCCACTCTCTGCTGGATCTGGGCCTTCATGTCCTCGGTGTAGGGCTCCAGCTTGTCCCTGACAGTGCTCAGCTCCTGGGTCACACGCTCTCTCAGCACGTCAGCCTCTGTGGTGACTTTGGTGATCAGGTCCTGGGCTACAGGGGGAAGCTTCTGCTGGAGGGTGACTGCATATTTGCTGGCCACGTCAGCACTCTCTGTCAGACGGGCACTAGAAGACAAAGCAATGGTTAGACCATCAGAGGTTTGCGTAATACCATACCAATCTCAATCACCACGTGACACATGCCACTAACATGGGCCAAGTCAACCATGTTCCTGTGTGTCACACAACTTACTTTACATCCTGTCCAAACTGTGATTTTCTGATCATCTGGAGGGTGTCGTCAGCTGTCTGGGTGGCCTTGGCAATGTAGTCCCAGAAAGCATCTGTCAGCACTTCCAGCTGTGGCTTTGGTGCATCAGCATAGAAGAGGTTGGCATGACAACCTGTTCAATAGAAGAACAGCTTGAGAACAGTGCAGACTTTTCTCTTAGTTGCTGAAACAATGTTGCATATCGTAGCTTTTACTAAGCTATATAGAAAAGACACTTGGAAGTTAAAAACACAACACTTGCAACTTACCAGACAGCACTGCAACGGTTAGTACCACAAACACCTTCATGACTGCGTCTTGCTGAAAAACAATTATGATCTTGTTAACTATCAAGCTGCATTAAAAATGTCAAAACATTTATATTTGCCTCTTAAAGTTTTGTTTTGAAATGTAGTTTAATTCTCACCTGCTTTTGGCTTGTGTATCTCTGAGTGTTTAGCGTGTTTGTGAGTGTGTCAGAATGGGTCTTCCTTGTATATATACTGAAGCCAGGTGACAGTTGTAGTCAAGAGCCCAAAGTCCAGGAGTCCCTGCCATGTTGTCATAATGGCTCTCTTCCTGTTTCTGCTGCTTCTCCTGGCCACTATCACATGACAGTTGAGGCTACAATGCAGACACACAGACACAATCTTTACAGTATACTGAGGTTATGGGGCTTTTAGGAATGTCTGAACAATAAAATGTATCTTACTACACAATACAAACGGCAGCAGTTCTTGTTGTGTATTTATGACCCATCTCTAGTAAGCATTTAGCATAATAAGTAGTAATTAACTGTCCACGTAGTCCAGTGCTAACAGCCTGCAGATAACTCTAGATAACCTTGGTGTGCTTACACCAATGGACTTTGTATTAGGGTCAAACAATGTGAATAAAGCACAAGGTATTAAAAAAAATATTTTAGAGTGAAAGAGACTCCAGCAGGTATAATTTGTGTCAGAAGTCAATCAGTAATTTATACAAAGTACAATATTTTCCAGATGGCTGTCAAAATAGCACTATTTCCCTGACACATTTAAAATTCAATGCTTTCATACTGGAACTCATGGCAAATGGTGAGAGTTATTTTCAGAGTAACAGGAAGATGGGAAAGGACTATTTAACAGCATAGTGTTGCCACTCTGTCTGAGAATGTGGCATAAGAAGAAAGAGATACCAGAAAGGAGTTATTTTTTCAACGTCTATGCTATTGAATTAACACAAATCTCCTTCATAAGGACAAGGACATTTAAGCATTACCAAGAGCAGCATGAGCAAACCTCTGAAACACTCACACAAAAATGCATTTTTCTTTCACATCACAGCATGTCAGATACTGAAGAGTAATGTCAACAAGTGCAAGAAGCGACAAAAGAAAGATCTGATGCCCTGAATATATACTGTACACCACCTGGACATCCTGACAGTGAAGAACAAACTGTTTTCAGATTCAGGGGCTTCTTGGAGGTTTGACTTAATTTTATAGCAGTGAAACAGTATAGGTTACAAATTTGGACATAATAATCTCTAAAACATCCAAAATGTAAGAGTCTTAGTATCTCTGTCACATTTTATTTTTCTGTTTTGTATCTTAGTTATACTTAATAGACCTGTGAAAAGTGGATCTGCCACCAGCAGTTGATTTCAGTCAAACATTCTGTTGCTAGTAGCAACCACCACTGGCATAATTCCATAGCAGTTGCTGCTCAACTGACATTGTCACATCCACCATTTTGTCAGATCAGAGACCAAGCAAATATTGACAGGCATTTTTTATTTACTCCTCAAATGTTCTTGTTGGGGCATTACCTGTATAGGTACTCTTTTTATTGTAGCTGTTTTGTGGTAGTTGATTTGTAATTTGTTAACTGCATGTTTTTCTGTGATCAGCCACTATACTTGCTGTCTGAGGCTAATGTGTTGCTAATTTCTGAATTCACACAATATTGGCAGAATGGGAAGAAAATCTCTCGTTATACAGACACATGATCCAAGATGGTTACCCCCCACTGCTAGCCTTGTAGTCACATCATTTTAAATAGTCTAGTCTAGTCTAGTCTTTTGCGGTATTTACATATTTGGAGCGTTAAGTGAAACCAGACAAACTGTGTTTTGCTCCCTTTAAATTAGCTGAGTAGATTGTGTTAACCTATTACACCTATTGTTTTAAATGGCCGAACACGCACCAAAAGCATTACGAGCGCCACTCCGACCTTGTTTCAATTTTGGAGCTTCAAATGAGGACCCAGCAACCAAAGCTGTTTTTTCTGCAGCCGCAGCACCGACCTTTTCACAAATTACTGCTGGTTCTGTGGTGTTGGTATTTCAAATCTGACGCCTGCAGTGCGCCATAGGAGCACCAATTGACGCGCGTCAATTATCGCTTTCAGTGCGTTGAAGCACAGTGTAATTGTGTAACAGTCTTATTTGACAGCTAGTCTATAATTTTGTGAATGCAGATTCCTTGTCAGTGTACTAATTCAACTTTACAACACCTTTGATCTTATTATTGTGTATGGTAACCCATCTTTTTTTCTGATTTGTAATCACTATCATTGAATTTGTTGTCCAATACTGTTCGCTTCCAGCAAAAAACGCCAAGGCCATGCTGCTGTCTTAGACCTTTACTGGAAGTGTGTTTAGCTTGCTGGATAGCTGAGTACCTAGTGATGGCAGACGAGTAGCCAAAATATTTGAAGTCATGGTAATATCAATATTCATTGGTAATGCTTTTTAGGTGTTTCATGTCAGAATTAAATCAAATAGTGGTCTTTTGAAAACTGCTTTAACCTTCAAACTGTAAGCAGTCTGGAATAAATTTACCAAACTATTTCTAAGAACGCAATTTTTTAAATACCAAAAGAAGCAGGAGATACGTAGCCTACATATCAAGTTGTCCTTCAGCGCACTTTCAGGGCAATGGATCTAAATCTTATGAATAAAATGTTCTAGTTTCAAGTGTGTGTCAGATCTTTCCTTCTCTAAGAGAAAAAATGGGTCACAACTGGAAGATAAATTAAACTAAAATGCTACTCTTTAAAAGTGGTTTCAGAGAAGTGAACAATGGTATGTCTGATATGAAACAGCTACTTTGCCCTTCAGAAGCTGACAGTGTTTGAGTCTGCTAACCTTTGGTCAGAGTGTCACAGGGAATGTTGAACATTGGCATGACACAGAAACTAAGACCATGAGTTACTGTGACGTCAGCTGGAAAAATGTCAAGCTAATAGAGACAATAAAACACCCAGTGTATATCTAATCAAAGCTAGACATCAAAGAAATTAAGGAGAGAGGTTTTGTCTGTTTAGGCACAGAGTTATCTAAGAAAAGCTAACAGCTAAGTGAGTACAGACAGGCTTGTGAGGACAGAGTTCATTTAGGTTAAACCGTAAGCATTTTGTCACACTCTTAACACTGATGAATCACACATTCATTTAGGTAATTATATCAAGTAAGGCCATGAAATAATGCAGCAATAAGCATGGTTTCAAATAAAAATGGGTATAAATAAACTGGTTATGTACTCAGCACATTATGTGTGAGGGGGTGTAACAGTATGAGCTTGAGCATGGGTGCTGCGTGGGTTCTCTGGCACAAGATGTCAGTGAGGATAGCAGGGTGAGGCCAGGTGAGGTGACAGCAAGGCACTATCACCTGGACTTTGGGATCATTACTTTTTGGTTTGCTATATAAGCTGCAGACCCTCACCAGCTGAACACAAGCGCTGCCAAGTGGACTTGCAGATACACTCGCAAACTCAGGTAAGATGAAGAGCTGGCTCAGTCGAGCACCTGAGCTTTTGATTTCACAAATACTTCTTGGTGAATATGCTGTGCTAACCAGCTTTGTTATCTCCTTGTTTTAAGGTCTAAGAGCCATGAAGGTCCTTGTTGTACTCGTCCTAGCTGTTTTCAGCGGTGAGTATGATGGCAAAATATCATTAATCTTTTTTGGAGCATGAAAACATTTCTACTGGTATACTCAAGATAAAGAACTGCAACCCTTGCTAAGGGGTAAATATGCACTATTATAAATGTCTTAATATCTCAAATCAGGCTGTCATGCATGGCTGAAAAATATACAACACTCTCAAACTGTTCTTGTGTCCATCCAACAGGCTGTCAGGCCAACCTTTTCTACGCTGATGCACCTAAGCCACAGCTGGAAGTGCTGACTGATGCCTTCTGGGACTATGTTGCCAAAGCCACCCAGACAGCTGATGACACAGTCCAGATGATCAAGAAGTCTCAGTTTGGACAGGATGTCAGGTAGGTCAGACAAGACCATTGTGACCATTGGTGACATGCTAATGATGTGAAAAAATGCAATTCCTCCTAACTAGAAAATGAACTAAAGACAAAACTTTTTCTCTTTGTTCACTCTTGTATAGTGCCCGTCTGACAGAGAGTGCCGACATGGCCAGCACGTATGCAGCCACCCTCCAGGAACAGCTTCCTCCTGCAGCCCAGGACCTGATCACCAAAGTCAACACAGAGGCTGATGTGCTGAGGGAGCGTCTGACCCAGGAGCTGAGCACCGTCAGGGAAAAGCTGGAGCCCTACACCGAGCACATGAAGGCCCAGATCCAGCAGAGAGTGGAGCAGCTCAAACAGGAGCTGGCACCCTACGCAGAGTCCTTGGACACTGAGGCCCTGAGGACCACCCTGATGCAGAAGAGCGAGGAGCTGAAGACCAGCCTGGAGCAGAGTGTGAAGGATCTGCAGGCTCAGCTGGGGCCCTACACCGATGATCTGAAGCAGAAGGTGGACCAGCACCTGCAGGACTTCAAGGAGAGTTTGGCGCCCGTTACCATGAAGGTCCAGAGTGAGCTGACTCAGAGAGCCCAGCAGGTGAAAGAAATGGCCGCCCCCTACGTTGATGAGCTGAGGGAAAAGCTGGACCCCTACGCCCAGGACCTCCAGGCTCGTCTCACCTCCCTCCACGAGTCCTTTGTCAAAACCAACTAAGTCAACCTCCTCCTCACGTTAAACAGAAAGGAACTGCATCTGAAGAAACACAATTCTCTGATTCCCAGGAACACATCCATGTTGTTAACAATATGACAAAACAAGCTTTCCAGAATTGGATATGTTTAAAGTATTACATAATAAATACTGAGTGTGGGTCTGTGACCACACACACTGTGTTCTTTTCCTATATTATGGAAATAAAGTAAAAGCAAAATATAAACTTGCAAGTCTGTTGTTATTAACAAAGTCCTGGGGAAATTTTAAATGAGTGTTGAGGATGTCAAATACTTTACTTGCACACTTAGACAAGTGACAACAGTATATATTGTCTTTTTTAAAATTTAAATGAAAAATATAGGAAAAAGGAAAGACCGCAATTACACACATCCTTACCTAAATGTGGTAATGGAAACTAGAAACAGTGTCTCCAGTGTGGTTACTCACACCTACATAATGAAATGGTTTGCTCATCTAAATCTGATTTAAAACAAGTATATTTTGTTTATCATGCCAATATAAACAGTTTGTTTCTTTTGAACTACTTCACAAATGTCACATACATGAAAAGATAAAAAAAACACTGGGGTTTTTTAGACTTGACTGGATGCAACAAAAATCTTTGAAAAGAATTAGTGCCATCTGGTGAACATATTAAAGTGTCACTTCAGCATAAAAACATTCATGTGTAGATATGGGCAGCATAGTGGGCAGCCATTTTCAATGTATTCATATACATTTTGACAGTTATAAGAAAGCGGGAAACTTTCTATATTAACTCCACAAAAAATCAGTGGGGAATAAAGACTGTCTTGTTTGTTCAGTGTCTGGTTGCAAAATCTCGCCCCCCACCGCCACGCCCCTGTAAGTAGTTGTGGGTCCTGGACAGGGCATGTTCAGGTTTGTCTCTGCAGGTCTGGAAGTTCATAAACACATCCTGCTTCTACCTTGGTTTTTGGTTTTCCTTTTGTGCCTCCATCCCTGCTGCCAGATCGCTCCCACGCTGCCTTACCCAGTGGCAAACAACATTCCTCTGTTCTGCCCCCAGCTGTCACAGACTATGCTCCCCATTAACCCTCCAAGCACACACCCAGCTCTGATTTCTCATTATGACTGATTATGTGAAGGTTTTTGGTTACGTTCTGAATCTACATGTTTTAAAGATAAAAGTTGGTATACCTTTCCCAGTGTATTAATATAAATGCTTACTGGGTTTCACTGGATTAAGGACCCACCTTTCCCCCTTTCTTTTACTTTGTTTTACTGTACTACAATTATTTTATCTTTATGATTAGACTTTGCACTTTTGTCCTACAGCGGTCAAGCAATTATGATTTGGGAGTTATGAGCCCAGTTATTATATAATTATTAAAGTAAATGAATGACAAAGTATAATATATATATATATATATATATATTTAAATCAGAATACCTTCATAGATCCTGAAAAGCAAAAACAAGATGTTAAGCATTGTTTAAAGCATTGTACAATTAGACAGGAGATAATGGACATTAAAATCAATAAAGACAAATGAAAACACACTATGAGCTACACTCAAATCCATGTATTTACTGTAGATCACTTATTACTTGTGAAGGCAAGACAGGGGAACATGGTGTACTGAAGAGTGTGGCCATTCTCAAAGTAAGAAACTCATGACTGTGTTTATAACAAAACAATCTACTGTTAAATCTTTGTCATATAATTTCAATAAATGTATAGATCTAGGGAAGATGATCTGTAACATGTAATTGTTGGAGCAGACTAACTGTTGACTTTTAAAAGGCTTTTACATGTTTTTGATGAGTTACATAACTAACTGAGGCAGTCATAATCATCCTTATGTATCTCTGTATTAATCAGTCAAGTTGCATGTCATGTTTTCAGCTGTCAGAAAATATACTAAGGGAAAGATATTAAAGGAACAGTTCAACATTTGGGGAAATGCACTTATTGGCTTTCTTGCCGAGAGAGTTAGTTGAAGATTGATACCACACTCCTGTTTGAACAATAAATATGAAGACTGGAAACAGCTAGCCTACCTTTATCCAAAGGTAAAACCAGCATCTAATTAACACGTTATATTGCGATTGTTGGATCTGTACATAAAAAAGTGTAAAAACATTAGGTTGTTATTTTACCAAGGGTTATGTGTGGGACTATTTAATTAGTGACCTTTAGAGGTGCTGGCAGGCTTTTTTAAAAAATTTACTTCTGAACAGAGCCAGGCTAGCTGTTTGCCCCTGCTTTCAGACTTTGTGCTATGCTAAGCTAACAGAATCCTGGCTCTAGCTTCATTTTAACACTCCATGAGAGTGGTATCAATCTTATTATCTAACTCCCGACAAGACAGCGAATATGCATATTTACTAAAACGTTGAGCTACTCCTTTATTGAGGTTTACACTGATTTAAAATAATACCTGGCCAAATAAAATATCTGGGAACACAAAGAAAAATATTGCCAACCAGCCAAGTTTGTGCACAACTTGAACTCCGTAATAGACACAAGGCTTTTGCCCTTTAGCCTAAAAGGATAACTACACAATTAGCTTGCCCTGTCTCACCCTGAGCATCATACAGCGAATGACAGCAGGCAGCGATCTGACTCAAGGTTACTTTTGTCGATGGACACACATTAGCTGATGCATGCATCAAGCCTGTGACCCCTTCATTACATAGAGACAGTGATATAAACTCAGCAGCCCTACTCAGACAGTTGGCTCTGTTGGCACACATCTGCATCAGCTGATAGCACTCTGACTCAGAACCAGATGAGGGGGGATATGCTGCAACAAAAACACTCAATTCTGAACTTGAACATTCAGTTCAACAACTTTTAACCAACAGACGTTAACTGCAGTAACCTTGCTGACTCGTCTAAACAGACGTTTGCCTGGTGAGATCATCCAGACTTAACCAAAAACCAGCTTCCAGAGAACAACATCATCCGGCCGGGGTTACTTTCGTTCACACCATCTAAAGATGCCCTCTCACACACCCTTGCCTAATAGACATTTCCTATGTTGTTGTGGAGCAAAAGTGGAAGCCGCTGCAGTTCAGATTGCCGTGTCAGATATTTTACTGTATTACCTCACGGTTCTTCTTGATTCTCTCTGTTTCACTTCCCCGTCTGTCCCTTTAACCTGGTGGTTCAGCAAAGGAAGGCACATCGTGTTTGTGCGGTCTGGCCCGTGACCTTTGCTGTTACTGTCACCGTGGTCCATCACCTCTGCATAATACAAACACAAAATATCTAGTTTACTGTAATCTTCATACTGGAACTACATCTTAGCAGCTAGTGTAGGTGAACGTTTCACACGAGATTAAATATGTTCCTCAAATCTGAAATAAAATGTAAAAAGAAAATCCTTATGAATGTGTAAAAACAAAAAAGTAATTGTGTGACAACATTCTATGCAGAATAATGGGAACAAATTACTGATCTTGATTTGTTTGTATGTTTGAACTGGACTGGACTTGTTATCTAGATATACAGCATTCTGCGACACACCTCCTGCAGTGACACACACTACTGTCGTGGAAGGTCAAAGGTTTTGAACAGTAAAGTGACACATAAAGGTACTGAGTTATCTCTTGCATTTCATTGTTGATTACCATCCAAACAGAGAAAAGAGCATTTTCATTCATTACAAGATAGGTGAAGTATTTGGTAGACACTGTCTCACAATCACTTAACACATAGTTGACCCCTTTGGGTTATCACACCTTAATGTTAACATGTTCTCACACTAATTACCTGACCAGTCCAACCCATTTAAACTTTGTTCCTGTGTAAAGTTGGATTTCTGTAAAAAATTACAGAACAGAGAAAAAAGAGGCCAAGTCCTAAAGGGCAAAGGTCATTACACACGGGCAGGGATGGAATCAGAGTTACACTTTATAGCAAAAAAAAACATTTGTTTTATCATAACTAATGCTAGCAAAACAAACACTGATATGTCATGGCTGGTAGGGTACAGCCTAATTATTTATATGTGATTTGTAAAATGATGGTGTTTTATTTAAAATAAGCCAGTTTCCAGTTCTTTTACCACTTAAAATTACAAAACACAACTGGTAAAGTATGACAAATGTTATACAATGTTCCCCTACTTTCAATATAGGCCACTAACAAGAGGCCAAGGCTTTAGTCAGATGGTGAAATACTCTACATTTATAGAGGTGACTGAATGTAACAGCATGAAGAAGAGCCCTGTGAGCCAGTGAACTGGGACCTTTGTTGCTCCCATCTCAAACTATTTTTCTATTCAACATAGGCTGAAATTAATCACTACAGTGTAAGTGTAGTGCACTACACAAAGTGCTCCTATAAATAAATTAAATTCACAGTTTTGTATGCTGCTTATATATATATATTTTAATCAGGGTTTGGGAGTGAATTCACAGTTTTTGGGTTTGGCATCATTTGTGGTTCAGTGGTGACGTCTTTATTGAGAATAGGGAAGTCTGTGTTTGATCCACTGCCAGTGCAATGACAATCTTTTAAAACCATAATCATAACAGGAAAATAACAGGTCTGTCTGATGGAGAGGGCAAGTATGCATCTGTGTGTGATGGAGGTGTCCAACATAAATATGCACCAGGGCTCATGACCGTTATGTTCTGCCACTAAACAAATATGTGTTGCTCAATAAGCTGTTGTAAATGCTTTCTGCATCAAACGTCCCCTTTCCTATGCCAATTTCGAAATAGTGGGAATTTCTTCTTTCTTCCTCTGTGAAAACCTTCAACATAAAAACAGATATTATTTCAGTGTATTTCCGCTACGGTTTCTGTATAATCTACTTCTTTTGTTCAGTGTCTACACATTGTATTTTACAGTTGATATGTTCTCTGTATTTTATTACCTGCAATCCTTCTTTTGTACAGTGGGCTTGCTGTACCTGAGTGTCCCCAAGCCTGAACATGCCCATCTTGTAGTGCTGACACCTTATTTGCACTTCAGGCACTTGGTGGTAATTTATAGCTCTATGTCATGCAGCAGAACAGTACAGCAAGTACAGTGCATAGAAAATGCAATTTGGTCTGCATACAGATTAGTCACATATGCTATATTCACTGTTTGGAATATGAGAGTGAGATTGTCATGCAGAAATGCCATATGTGTTGGGGGTTGTGTGGCTGTAGGGGGGTGGATGGGTGGGGTGTCAATGGCCAGCGCTGGCAGACCATTTAGATTGTAATGCACGTGTGAAAGGCTAATTTACATCCAGGTGCAAGGAGAATATATATTCACCACTTAGTGATAATGATCAGAGAGAAACCTGCAAAGTTGTGGTCACTTAACACCAACCCTGCAATGATCTGCAGTGGAAGAATGATTAAAGCTGTTACTCGAGTAAAAAGTAGCAATACCACCATATAAAAAGTAAAGGTAAAGTACAGTTAAAGAACGAAGTTGGCAGCAAAATATACTTAAGTATTAAAAGCTACAATTTCCCTGGTTAAATTACAATTATTGGTTGAGATGTTGTTAAATCTATAATTATTTTTACACTGTTGTACCATATTCCAAATCATGCCATCATGCTTACAAGTTCATCTTTCTGAGCCATCTGAGAAATGTACATGTGCGTTTTCCACTGAGATGTAGTGAGTATAAGCAGTGCTGGAATGTAACTAAGTACACTTACTCAAGTACAGTAATTGTAGTTTACTTGAGTGTTCAATTTTATGCTACTTTATACTTACTGTATACTCCACTACCTTTATTTTCCAGCCATAGCTACGTTACTTTACAGATTCAGGTTTTACAAAGAAAACATGAAAGCAGCTTCGAAAATATGATGTATTGTTATAATTTAAGCGTTTCAACAGTACATAAAGTAGTTAACACCTATTTTACACTGTAATGTCTACGTTTACTCAAGTAGGCTGAAATATCCGAATGGCTACTATTTCCCCTTCTGAACATATGAATAAAGTATAAAGTAGCCTACCCCCCCGCCCCCCCCCAAAAAGCTTTCTCTAAGGTTCACTGTTGTTGACGCTTTGTCAACTGTGTGAAAACTACGCAAACACAAACAGAGAAATATTTTTCATGAATGTGAAACTTTTAGCTTGTTATTCCTGTGAAAGCCGGATTGCTCAACCACTCGGTCAAACAATGCAAACCTGCGAGAACTTCGGACACGGTGTTGGTGGCACGCTGGAGGGAAAAACAGGAATCTGTGCAGACAAATATCATCATCACCACCACCACCACGTGAACGCGAGCAACCACCCCCCTCCCCCGCGCGACATGCGCAGCAGCAGCAGCAGCAGTCTCCCGGGACTGTATAAAAGCCCTCAGTCACCGTTCAGAGGGCACGGAGGAAGCTCAACCTCAGGTGAGTGAAAGGACCACGCAGGCAGCTGCAGAGAGACCTCATGTATTCTCATTTAATACCGGCTTAAAGAAACTACTTTCTGCTTAGTCTATCAGCATTAAATTTGATTTTTGGTGATGCTCAGTTATAGGCTGTAACTATATTTGTCAACATCTATGTGTTTCCCAGTTAAAATAGTTTCCTAAAAACATTCTTAGCTTAAATTGTAGTCTTTAAAATAGATAAAAATCTATTTTGAAATTCTGCTACATCTGTTTGCATTATATTGTTGATTGCTTACCTTTTCCCCCTTTAATTTACAGGTGTATCTGTCTATCCAACAACCATGAAGGCTGTAGCTCTGATCCTTGCTCTGGCAGTCATCACTGGTAAGTGCACTGCTTTTCTAGGATTTATCAACATCATTTTTTAAATTGGATTTGATGTTTGTATATTTATCCAAGCTTTCCATGTGTGCCCACAATAGGCTGCAATGCCCGTGCAGTGCGCCAGGCTGATGCCACCCCAGCCCACTGGGAGGCCACCGTGGATCGTTTCTGGCAGTATATCTCTGACCTGAACCAAAAAGCCGATGGAATCGTGCAGGACATCAAGGCCTCTCAGCTCAGCAGGGAGCTAGAGTAAGTGCACTTGAGTAACTTATCATTCTCTTATTTTCAATAGACTCAGTGACCAGTGCAAACGTCATTCCTGTACTTTACTTGCACATGCTCTTGTGTTTTCAAGATCTCCTACTTCCGATTCCTAGTTCCTACATTCTCTCATTCATGCAAACTCTCTTATTTCCAAACCTTACATCTCTCTAACCTCACCCAAGTACTATGCTTACAATCCAAATGTGTCCTCATATCTTACCATGGCCATGTTCTTCTGCTTTTTTAGCACTCTGATCACTGACACCATGGCTGAGCTGGCAACATACAGAGATGACGTCCAGGCCAAGCTGAGCCCCTACACTGAGAGCTACTCTGGCCAGCTCACTCAGGACATGCAGCTTCTGGCCAACAGACTCCAGAGGGACATGACGGATGCCAAGGAGCGCAGCACTGACTATCTGGGTGAGCTCAAGTCCATGGTGGAGCAGAACGCCGAAGATGTCCACAGCCGCATCAACACATACACCCACAAGCTGAAGAAGCGCCTGAACAAGGACACTGAGGAGATTCGCAAGTAAGTGCAGTGGAGACTTACTTACTTACACTTAACTCTATCATTACTTTGTTAATATGAAACCTAAATGTCTCTTTCTTCTTCACCCCAAGCACCGTGGCCACCTACCTGGGTGAGCTCCAGTCCCGCACCTCCCAGAACTTGGACACTGTGAAGGGTCATGTTGAGCCCTACGTCCATCAGGCCAGTGACACCGCCACCAAGAAGCTGAGCGACATCTCTACCATGCTGAAGACCCAGGCTGAGGGCTTGGGCCAGCAGCTGGAGACCCAGGCTGAGGGCCTCAAGACCCAGCTGGAGTCCACTGCACAGGACCTGCGCACCTCCCTGGAAGGCAAGATCGACGAGCTGACCGAGCTGTTCTCCCCCTACGCCACCCAGATCCGTGAGCAGGTTGAGAACATCATGGACAAGGTCAAGGAGACCGCCACTGCTTAAAGAAAGACTGAGGGGTTTTTAAGGGTGTAGATGGTTGGTGGTCCACTGTTTGTAGCAGGAGGGATGTGTAAACCACTGATTTCTTAATACCCTGGCAAAGAGGGGAAAGGGAGGAGTTGATGGTTACAGATGATATCTTCATTTGGGTGCTATATTGTTCAGGGTAAGGGGGTTGATGAGATGAAGAAGGGAGGATGAGGTGCAGATAAATGTCTGTTTGGGTTCTTTCTTCTCTTATTGACTCCCTTGATCACTGAACACAAGCACCCCAGTCAATAACAACCTTTATTACACAGGAGACAATTATTTGTAATATGCTTCGCTTTTCTACTTTGAAATAACTGTTCTAGCTGCCTATCCCCCCCCCCCCCAGTTTCTTACATTTTGTTTGGTTATAAATATAACTGCTGAGTTTGAGCCTCATAGGCCTGGATTCCAGCCCGTATCATCCCTAAATGCACCAAACACAAGCGTCTTCCATTTCAATAAATGCACTGAATTTTTCTAGAGGTGATACTGAACCACTAAAGTGCCCTTCTGTATTGTCTGCATTTCTTGTTGTTGTGCTTTACAGAGAAGTGGAATGTAAAATGACTTGATGCAGTTATGACAATCAGTGACTATCAGTGTAATGCTGCCTGTCTGTTCTTCAGTCTGACTATAGAGTGTCCCTTGTGTCAAATGCCCACCATGCTGCTCACTGTCAGTGCACTGCCTGCGGCTGCAGTGTGCTGATCAGTGCTGAGTGAATAAAGAACCTAGAAAAGAATCTCTGTTTCCACTGTTTGTTTTCTCTGGTCAACATTAAAGAGTAATATAGTATTTAAGATGAGTTAATGAGTGCAAACTTCACAAGTATTCCAGTATTGTACTTTTAGTCTCTATAGCAGTTTGAATAATGTTCAAAATATCTAAAATAATCTCTAGTCTTAAAGGCTTTCACCAAATGCCTCATCCTGAGCAACTTCAACTAAAAAAATCTCAAACTCACCTATCATGTTTTTACATTTAGCATTTGTTGCATAATGCAAGGGGTTAACTATATAAGGCCATTTGTCTGAAGCCACTGAGCACTTTTTAAACCACCCTGCCACACACACACAAACTTAAATGTACTGGTCCTCAGAAGTAATTCACTTAAAGTTTGAAAAAAAAGTTATTCTTTGCTCCCTTTCTCTGTTACCTGTACTTCACCCCAATCCTCTCCCTTTCTCCATTTGCTCTCCTCATACAGCCACCCCCCACAACCCTTGGCCTACCGTTATTCTAGTCCAGACTTGTTAAGATCTGTTCCCAGATGTCTTTCTCTTAATCCCAGCAGGCATCTGGGAACATGATGGCAGAGATTTTACCTCTTATTACAACCCCTTCTCTTCTTTCCGTCCTTTCCCTCCCATTCAGAGCTGGCACACAACATCAGTCACCACAGGGGAGCTTGGCCAAACACAAAAACATGTGTGCAAGCATGTGCATACTGGTGGCCTAGTGATTAAGATGCATATCATTAAACTGTTTCCTGTGTGTCTCTACACTGTCAGCTATAAATAAAGGCAGAAATTTCCAAAAAACCTATAGAAAACTTTCAGTATGGGTCATATTGAATTTACTTTTTTTCTGACAGGTCTTACAACCATTAGGACACATATTCAATTCAGTTCAATTCAGTTTTATTTATATAGCGCCATATCATAACAAAGTTATCTCAGGGCACTTTTTCGAGTAGAGCAGGTCTAGACCGACTCTTTATATTTATATTTATATTTACAGAGACCCAACAGTTCCCACCATGAGCAAGCACTAGGCGACAGTGGCAAGGAAAAACTCCCTTTTAACAGATAGAAACCTCGAGCAGAACCAGGCTTTAGGTGGGCAGTCATCTGCCTCGACCGGTTGGGTTTTGAAGGGGGGGGGTCAGGAGGAAAGACAACATACAGTTCCACATAGGGAGGGAGGTGGTGTTATCATCAATGGTATTGATGATAACACCAACAGAAATAATACTAAGAGCAATATTATAATAGTAATACTAATAATAAGAGCAGTAATAGCAGCAGTGGGTGCAGAGCAGGAGCACGGGGGCAGCATATGGCCTGCAACCATAGATCCAGACTCTACAGCTCCGGAGGCAGAAACACCTGCAGAAAGCAACAGAAGGACAGAGAGAGAAAGAGGAGAGAAAGCACACAACTACGGGAAGACGTTGAATTAGTAACAAGCATTGATGGGATATGAGGCCGTACAGATGGAGAGGAAGAGGAGGAGAGAGGAGCTCAGTGCATCATAGGAAGTCTCCCAGCAGTCTAGGCCTATAGCAGCATAACTAAGGGGTGGCTCAGGGGTCACCTGAGTCAGCCCTACTATAAGCTTTCTCAAAGAGGAAAGTCTTAAGCCTACTCTTAAATGTGAGGAGGTTGTCTGCCTCCCGTACACAAACTGGGATCTGGTTCCACAGGAGAGGAGCTTGATAGCTGAAGGCTCTGGCTCCCATTCTACTTTTAGAGACTCTAGGAACCACAAAGAACCCTGCATTCTGGGAGCGCAGTGCTCTAGTGGGGTAATAGGGTACTATGAGCTCTTTAAGATATGATGGTGCCTGACCATTTAGGGCTTTGAAGGTGAGGAGAAGGATTTTAAATTCTATTCTGGATTTTACGTAGAGCCAGTGTAGAGAAACTAATATTGGAGAAATATGTTCTCTTTTTCTGGTTCTTGTCAGGAAACGTGCCGCAGCATTCTGGATCAGCTGGAGAGTCTTAAGGGACTTATTGGGGCAGCCTGATAGTAGAGAGTGGCAATAATCCAGCCTAGATGTAACACATGCATGGACTAGTTTTTCTGCATCCTTTTGAGACAGGATGTGCCTGATTTTTGCAATGTTACGTAAATGAAAAAAGGCAGTTCTTGAAGTTTGTTTTAACTTATCTGCCCCCAAACAGATAACTTATTATGGTTTCAGTTACACTAGAAAATTAGGATTTTCAGCTAGCTACACATCTGGACCTCCCTAAGGGGAAAAGATGGCCATGATTGTCCTCATCTCAGATCACTCACTCTTCCAATAAAAAAAAAGTTAAAATAGTTATGCTTATTAAACTCAGCAGGATTTTCTCTTTGAAGTGCAGAGCAAAGGCCAGCAGAGGACACCATTTATCCCTTGTTCATCTCCTCTCCTCCCCTCTGACCCCTCCACTTGAATGAAGATGCAGCTGTGTTTTCTTTTTTTGGAAGATAAAGTAAACTACACTGGCCTCATAAGGAAACACATACTGTGAGTTTCAAGAACAGAACACACATTTTTCTGAGGTTAAGTTTAATCAAGGAGCTGATAACTTGCTTAGGAATCACTTGGAGGTGTGTGTAATTAAGATAAAAATGTGAATTCATAAAGGTCACATGAATTGACCACTCAACAATCGATGAAATATGATTGATGCTTGCAATATGCCATAATAGTGATTTTGAATTGGCATTTTTTGAATTGTCACGGTGGTCTAGGGGTCTAAAATGTGTACCACATAACAATAACATCCATGGCTGGAATCAGACCGGAGTGATTGTTGCATGTTATCATCCTTTCTCTGCCCCCACATTTCCTATTTAACTCTCTATTGTGCACTATCAGAAATAAAGGCAAAATGCCTAAAAAAATAATATTTTTAAAATGTGGTTTTGAATTGTATATATATATATATATATATATATAATTATTCGTTAAATCAAGCCGTTTCTTTTACCTTCAAAACAACACCATTGTGTTACAACAAAACATGTTTTTCCTTTCTATGTGTGTTAAAGGGCTTCGCATGTAAAGTGAAAGAATGAGTAACACCATGACTAGGTGTTTGCCCCCTGTGATATCACTCCTTTCAGGAACCAGTGTTTATTTAGAAACCACAAGTGAAACTCCTACATTAAACTGTCCATTCTTGCAAGGATCAGTCATGGATGGTAAAAACAGGAAAACCACAAGCACCCTGCCAGATCAGCACTTCTGCTCTGTCTGTTCTTATAGGGTGTCTGCACTCTGAGCACTGCCCAGCAACAAAAAAAAAAAAGTCCCAGCAAACTACCAGGTGCTAGCTAGCCTATGACTGCTAGTAACCCCTCCAAAAACACCCCTGCAGAGATTTTACCTCTTATTACAACCCCTTCTCTTCTTTCCGTCCTTTCCCCCCCATTCAGAGCTGGCACACAACATCAGTCACCACAGGGGAGCTTGGCCAAACACAAAAACAGCCTTTTTGTAAGCTTGTTATTGCAAATTGGGAGCACGCAAGGCGTGCACTTTCACGCCCTATGCCTCCAACAATTATTCAAGAAGAGCTTATATGCACGCAAGCACAAGCTCATACAAACCACTTCATGACAAAAGAGATGGAGATTTAAGTCTTTCAGAGGCAATGTGTGAGTGTTGAGGCATGTGGAGGCTCATTTAACGCAATTGTAGGCTGTTCATCATAGCGATAGCACCTTATAGGCCAAGTCATCAGCAACAAATGGGCATTTGACCCTTTGCAGCAGACTGCTTGGTGTGAAAACAGGATATGTTAAGCAGCGATGAAGCCTTCAAACAGTCAGACACAGACTTCCTGGCTCTAACTCGGGTCACATTT